>JAVHYY010000536.1:0-34075 GCA_035221665.1 Okamejei kenojei | reverse complement strand
AGGGTGAGGAGAGGTGAAGGGTGGATGTATGTTATTGATGTGAGGGAATTTGGATAATGGGAGGGATTGAGATGTGGTTAAGGTTAAGGGTATGGGGGGTGAGTATGGTTGGTTAATTGATTGATGGGGATGGTTGGAAGGAAAGGTTGAGGTTAAGGGAAAAAAGGGAAGGAGTATGGGGATGAATAGGGAGAGTTAGGGTGGTTTATTGGAGATGATGGGGTGGGTTTTTGTAAATGGGGAAGAGTTGGGGTACTCCACTTTATGATGTGGCCTCCCCCCCCAACCATATTATGGATGTTGCCGAGGGTTGAGGGTCCAGCACAGGGAAAGGGGTTTCAAAGAGCCTAGTGCCAGACATCTGGCAGCCTTGGTCGACTGAGTGCAATTATTTGTGGATCAGTCACTGTTTTTCTGACAGTAGAGAACCGAATCGGGAGGCTGAGTGGTGGGTGGATGGGGGTTGGAGGGACGGCATGTGGGCCCTCCTCAATAGACAATATCAAGAACAATAGGTGCAGGAGAGGCCATTCGGTCCCTTTGAGCCAGCTCGATCCCTCATTGTGAGACATGGGCGATCATCCCAATCAGTACCTCTGTTCCGGCCTGCTCCCTATATCCCCTGACTCGCTAACTTTAAGACCCGACCAAGCTCTTCTCTTGGAAAGTATCCAGAGAACCGGCTCCACCACCCTCTGAGAAAGATAATTCTAGACACAACCTCTGTCTGAAAAAATGTTTCCTCATCTCCGGTCTAAATGGCTACACCTATCTTATAGTGTGGCCCCATGGTTCTGGACTTCGCCCAAAAATCAGAAACCTGTTTCCTAATTTTAGCATGCCAAAACCTTTGTAATCTTATACTTTAAAGATTATAAATATAATCCTGTAACTGGATTTATATATAATCTCCACTGGAAGGGCATCTTTGCTGCCCCTGATGGACGAGAGTGCGGGTATAGCCCACCACTGTGGTCGCAGAGAAACTACGAGGGAGGAAGAGGGGATGGGTGGTCAATGCCTCGCAATCTCCCCTGCACAGGTTCCAACCTTGTAGTTGCTCGCCCTGTACTGCTCCTTTTTATCTCTTCCAAATCCCCCCTCGTCCCCCTGCCCCCTTTTCTCCCTTCTGGCCTACATCTGAGTACCCTCTCGTACTCTTCAACACATCAAAACTTTCAATTCCTAGAGCCCCATTCCCTCCATCTTCACATGGACCGTTCAGTCCCTTTATACTTCTAATAACCACTAGGAAAGTCTTGGAGCCCCCGGATTCCCACCTCCAGAACCCATCTCAAGTTTCCCCTCTGTTAACAACTCACCTCACCTGGAGGAACTTGGACCTCGCTCTCCAACATCTTTGCCTTTTGAATCCTTTTACTTCTTCCAGTTTAAAGGTGTAACCATGGGCCACACCATTTAGAAACATAGAAAAAATAGGTGCAGAGGAAGCCATTTGGCCCTTCAATCCAGCACCGCCATTCATTGTGATTCAATGGCTGATTGTCCCCTATCAATAACCCGTGCCTGCCTTCTGCCCCCATATCCCTTGATTCACCAGCCTCTAGAGCTCTATCTACTCTCTCTTAATCCATCCAGTGACTTGGCCTCCCGCCCTCTGTGGACAGGGAATTCCACAAATTCCACAACCTCGGGTGAAAACGTTTTATCTCACCTCGGTCTTAAAATTGACCTTGCCTTTAATGTCTAAGACTTGAACCCCTCGTTCCTGGACTCGCCCAACATTGGAACACATGTTTCCTGCTCTAGCTTGTCCAGTCCTTCTATAAATTTTATATGTTTTAATAAGATACCCCCGCTCATACCCATCTAAAACTTCCAGTGAATACAAGCTTAGTCCTTTCAATCTTTCCCCTCATATGACATCCCCCCGCCAGCTTCAGGGATTAATCTTGTGAACCTACGCTGCACCTGCCTCAACACACGGATGTCCTTCCTCAAATTAGGAGATCAAAACTGAACACAATACTCCAGATGCGTCTCACAGAGCCCTATACAACTGCTGAAGAACCTCTTTTTTAACACCTATACGAAATCCTCCTTGTTATGAAGCCTACATTCCATTACTTTCTTCACTGCCTGCAGGTACCTGAACGCCAACGTTCAGTGACAAGGACAACCCAGGTCTCGCTGTACCTGCCCCTTACCTAACCTAACCTCATTGAGATAATAACGCCCCCTTTGTTTTGGCTCCAAAGTGGCTAACCACACATTTATCTATATTTCCTTCCGCCAGCAATGCTTTATTTTCATTGGTTATAAATAAACAGTCCTTATTCCAAACATAATACACTACTGCTCCATCTGGCACTTTTCCCTACTGCAATCGGGCTGCCCTGCCCCCATACACAACTTCTGATTTCATTAACGTTTCCAGTAACTTCCACCCTGACCTCACATTCACTTTGCAACATCTCCGACACGTTCTCGTGGTCCCCTTCTTGATCTTTCTGTCCTCCATTACAGGGACACAGGTTATCATAGCATATATACGTTTTTATTGCATCATTTGCAGGGGGGGGGGGGGGGGGGGGGGGGGGGGGGGGGGGGGGGGGGTGGGGGGGGGGGGTTGGGGGGGGGGGAGGCTCAGTGGAGGATGGTCGAGCGGGGTTGAGAGTGAATGTGCCAGCAGTGGTACAATTGAATAAAGACCACAGAAAAACACAATACATTTTATAAATGCAAACATCCACCACCAGCATTCATCACTGTGGTGGCAAGGGCACAAACTTTGGCCAGGTCAATTTCGTCGGACCGATAGAAACGAATGGGGGAATGAAGGTTTATGCCCGCCGTGTCTTGGCCTCAGCGCCCTCCACAGTGTGCCCGCGGTGGGGGTGCGTGGTGCGGGCCAGAGAAGAGAGTGATGTGGCAATAACTCTCCAGGTCAGGTTGACCTACAATAGACACTGGTTAGGTTTGCTTCCGTAAAATTAATAGTGGAGGTAAGTGGACTGGTGTAGGCCGCAGGTCGGCGGTCGAAGATTTAAAGTTCCCACCGCGCCGCAGCCCCAAAGCACCGCATACGCAGGGCCAGCGGTCCGGAAGATCAACCTCCAGGATCCCACGAGGGATCCCGCTGCTGCGGTAAGTCCCCGAGGGCACCTGCGGTAAAAGTTGGCCCGCAGGCCAATTTTGGAGTATGGTGGTACAATTTTGTCGCCGTATTTATAGGAAAGTCTAGACTAAGTGGACCCCGTTGGGTCCCAGCATCACACGGGGGCTGTCACCCAACGCAATTTCCACCGCCCACCAATTCCAATATTGCAGCCATGGGGGGGGGGCACTTTCTGTTGCGCTAGTATGAGTGTTGTGGGCCGGAGTACTGGTTTCAGAGGCTAGTATGGAGTTTGTGCCGAATTGATTTTTTGGGCTGCAGCTCAGTCACTGAGGCCTGGCAGTACATAGAAACATAGAAATATAAGGTGCAGTAGTAGCCCATTCGGCCCTTCGAGCCTGCTTCCCTCCATTCAATATGAACATGGCTGATCATCCAACTCAGTATCCCTACCTGCCTTCTCTCCATACCCTCATGATCCCCCTAAGCCTCAAGGACCACATCTAACTCCCTCTTAAATATACCCAATGAACTGTCCCCCACTCCCCTCTGTGGCAGAGGGTCCACAGAGACCCACCACTTCCTGTGTGAAAAAATCCTTCCTCAACTCGGTCCTAAAGTATTTCCCCCTTATTCTTAAGCTGTGACCTGCTTGTCCCTGGACCTCCCAACATCGGGAACAATCTATTTTGCATCTAGCAGTCCAACCCCTTAGATTTTGTAAGTTTCATAAAACCCTCCTCAATCATCCAAATTCTAGAGAGTATAACCCTAGTCTATCCAGTCTTCTTCATAAGACAGTCCTTGACATCCCGGAACAGCTGGTGAACCTTCTCTGCACTCCCGCGTATGGCAATAATGTCCTTCCTCAGAATTTGGAGACCAGAACAGTACGCATATCCAGGTGTGGACTCACCAAGACCCTATACAACTGAAGTGAACATCCCTGCTCCTATAACTTAAATCCTTTTGCTATGAAAGCTAACATACCATTCGCTTTCAATCACTGCCTGCTGCAAATGCCAGGTACAATTACATGAACCTGGCATTTCATCGTTTCAACCGAAAGGCTTAGTGAAGCTGAAGACATCTTGAAGAGTCTGTCCACCGATTCAGCTTCTCTCGTCAACTTGGACATTTCCGTCCCCAAACACTGACTTACATTTGCCTCATGAAATGTGGCCGTCTTAGACTCTTCCTCAATGTTGCCGAATGTTAACCTCGTCTACTTGGATGGGTATCATCTGGAATCGAGAATGTGTGTTCTTATACCGGCAATTACATAGCTGCTATCCAGAGATTGCACAGCAATAGCACATCACTTGACCTCTAACCTTTCCCTGACATGAAGTCGAAAAAGCAGCCAAAAGACCAAGTTCAGTTGTTAATACAATGAAGAAATTGTGCAAAACATTTTTTTGAGCGGTGGCGTTAGGGTGGGGTGTGGGGTGGTAAACGTGGGTGCAGCCCAAGGAGGGCACAGCTTCAGGCGGAGGCTCTCGTGAGCTTAAGCTAATGAGAAGGGGGGGGGGTCCTCTAGTGGAGGGATGTGGGCGGCTTCAGTAGGGGGCCATACCTATACCAGCGGAGGGCAGTGTCTTAGGTGGGGGATGTCAGTGGAGGGGGGAAGGCAGTGAGCGCCTTACTCATGACCTCTGGACTCACTCACTGCCTTGGGATTAACTCATGGCCTTTGGCTGACTGACTGACTCACGGCTTGTGGACTGACTGATGCCCGACTTCTGGAGTCTCGTCTGACTTTTGTAAACTGAAAACTGTAACATCTACATTGAGGAATAGCTTCTTCCTGACAGCCATCAGGCTATTAAACATAACAAATAAGCTCTGAACTACAAAATACTATATTATTTGTGCTATTTGTTACACACACTCACACATTCACTCACACACTCACACTCATAGAAACCTAGGAAATAGGTGCAGGAGTAGGCCATTCGGCCCTACACACACATTCACTCACACATTCACTCACATTTACTCTCACTCACACACTCACTCATTCACACATACACACTCACTCACACTCACATATTCACTCACTCACAAATTCACTCACACATTCACACTCACTCGCTCATACACATAGACTCACACACTCACTCATACACACGCTCACTCACACACATACGCTCACTCACACACACACGCTCACTCACACACACGCTCACTCACACACTCACTCACAAACACTCACTCTCACACACACTCACTCACACTCACTCACACACACACACACACACACTCACTCACACACTCACTCACTCACACACACACTCACTCACACACACACACTCACTCACACACCCAATACTAAAATGCCAAGTAACTTCAGAAGGTGTTGAATACACAGTGTGTAAAACGAATCTTCAAATCCTGCTGTACAGGCTGCTGCTGCTGAAGCAAAATAACATTTAACAAACACACTCACCACAGACAGAGCAGTAAAGGCATGAATTATTCAGCAGCGCCTGCACTCGCCGCCAACCTGCTGCTTGCCACGAACCAGAAATGACATCATCGGCGCCAGTATGCGGCTAACCAGAAATTACGCCATCGGCGCCATCTTGCAACCAACCGAAAATCTCAGAATGAGCTCCAATTTTTAAATTAAACGCATTTCTGACCTAAAAAATGTTTATTCACGCTTTATTCAACCGAAAACTGTTGCAACCATTTTAAAACCCAAGAGAAAACATTTTTGCAAACATTTTAACAACCAATTCAATACAATTTTGTGTAAACATTTGTTCATAACCCAAGAGAAACAAATTTGGCAAACTCTTAACACCAATACAATCACAAATTGTGTAACATTTTATTAAAACCATGAGAAAAATTTGGCAAACACTTTACACCAATACTTCAGTGTTATTTCCGCACATCAGACAGCTGTGACCCTCTGGATTCCTGGTCGGCAGAGAATGAGTGAGCGCCAGCGGGGGCAACAGAGAGAACAGAGAGAATGGGGAATTTGTTAAAACATTTATATATCTGTCATTTTTAATCGATGGGAAAAATCCCTCTGGGCAGGAAGCGGAGGGGTCTTAGCGAAGCATTGAAGGTGGCAGCGTTCTCTCGGAAATCGCAGCCCAGTGGGCCAAAAGCGGTTCCACAAGATATATACTTTAGCATAGATGTCAACAAAATAGGGATAGGCAGAGGAGATTTACTAGTATGTTGCCTGGGTTTCAGCACCTAAGTTACAGAGAAAGGTTGAACAAGTTAAGTCTTATATTTGCAGCGCAGAAGGTTAAGGGGGACTTGACAGAGGTCCTTTAAAATGATAGAGGGATAGACAGAGTTGGCGTGGACAAGCATTTCCATTGGGAAGTAGGGAAATACCAAACAAGAGGACAAGATTGAGAATTAAGGGACAAAGGTGGGGGGGGAGGTTTACGGTAACATGAGGGGGAACTTCTTTGCTCACGAGTGGCAGCTGTGTCGGAATGAGCTTCCAGTGGAAGTGGTGAGGCAGGTTCGAATTTTATCATTTAGATATAAATTGGACAGGTTCTGCAGGCTCTCGCTAAGTTACCAATTACAGTTTAGTGTCATTAAAGACGGTTTTGCATGATGCTGCGATTAATGTGCTTGGACGAAAGTCATATTATCATCAGAATTATGCTCAATGAGCATTCACATAGAGAGATAGTATTATAAGGAACTGCTGATGCTGATAATCGAAGGTAGACAAAAGTGCTGGAGAAACTCAGCGGGAGCAGCAGCACAGGGAAGAAGGAAATAGGCAATGGTTCAGGCAAACCCCATCAGTCTGAAGAAGGATTCTGCACGAAAGCGTTGCGATGTCTTCGCTTTAAGATGCTGCCCGCATCCCGCCTGAGTTCTCCAGCACTTTTGTCTACATTCGCATATTTATTTCTGCGTCAAATAACTCAACAAACTAAAACATATGGACCAATCAAGACGATGACATATACCACAACGACAGCCACAAAAATTAAAATACAAATTACTCAACTCTTTTTACACATTTGCAATTAATGCAATTTTCTAATTAGTTCCGTCCACTGCCTAACAAAAATGTGGTTGATTATTCAGCGTATGATCAACCTGTCAATAAATCCTGGACCATGGTAACATCTCTGCTTAAACCATACACACACAGAATGATTCAAGCATGGTTTTCTGTTGAAGGGACCGAAAATACCATGACATGGCCATAGCCATGGGTCGTTATGCTATTTGGCACAGAAACACTCTGGCCTCCCACATAATTTACCGTACAAAAAAGTTAGTAATACTTCAATCTGCCATCAAACTTTCACATTTCCTTTTCGTATTTTCTATTCTTCTCTCCTATCTTCCTATCTTTAATTAAGGAAAAAAAAATATAGAAACATATTATAAAAATTTTTCATACTTACACACTTATTTCTGTTCGAATGAAAAGATTATAATGTCCTTAAACTTGTAATTATATAAACTATGTATTTTCAATTATACACTATTTATGAAATTATAAATTAACATAATACAAACATTATTAATATTTTGATAACATTATGACATCATAAACTATTGTTTTAAGATTGGGTATTACAGTAGTTATATTAGCAGGGGATTTCTATTGTAATTAGAAGAATACTATGATTTAGAATCTTAGTGATTGCTTATTTTAGAATATACTACATATACTCCCAATTAATAAAATAAATAACCACGAAATGTATGATGGAGAATATTACAATGAACATAAATAGTATTAATCGATAATCAATATGATATAATTTATAAATTAAACAACACTCAATGTCGTATAAGAGTGTAACTCGGTATATATTGTTTCCTACAATAAAAAAATTAAAAAAAAAAAACAAAAAACAAAAAAAAAAAACAAAACAAAAAAAATATACAGGTTGCAAGACATTTCTAAAGGCATTTTATGATAATAGCTGTTAAAACTGACTATACCCCCATCTGACAGTTAAACATTACACTAACTGACAAGAGAATGGCCAAAGGACAATAACTGCAGCAAATGTTCCTTTTGGTATATGATTAAAGGTGTCAAAACAAATAATAACATTGGGATTAAAACGCAATTTGATTGCATTCGCGTGTATCAACATAATCATGTTTCGCTCTAGAAGACCATGATACACAATAGGGTCAGGGTGTTGAATCAGTGCTGGATGGAAAATGGGGGGGGTGGGGAGTGGTTGAGAAGGCAATCGGAGTGGGAAATTGGAGGATTCGGGCAGGTGAAATTAGCATGTGGTTTGGTTAGAGTATGTAAAATTTGTGAGGGAGAGAACGGGGGACGTCAGTGATGTGAATGGGGGGAGGGGTCAGTACGGAATGGATTGGGGGGAACAGTGATAGGATGAATGGAGTTTCAGTACAGTTTTTGAATGGGGAGATCAAAATTCTGAATCTTTCAAGTGGTGAGGCAGCAATCTCTGGAGCTGAGAAATAGGCACGCTTCGGGTCGAGACCCTCCTTCAAGACTGTTTCCCTCATTCTTCCTAATGGGGTTATCATACAGATGGAAGGGGGGGGGGCAGGACAGTGTGGATTGGAGTCCTTGCAGGATGAATGGGATTCGTATGGGATGATGTCGGGATCAGTACAGAGACATGAGGGAATCAACAGGATGCATGAGGGGATCAGTACAGGGTGAAAGAGATCAGTAAAAGTTGAATGGATAGATTAACTACAGGATGATGGGAGGATCAGTGGCGGGGTAAATGGAGGATGGGTCAATATGGGATGAATGGGAGAACATGGCAGTAATGAATGGGGAAGGAAGTGCAGGATGGATGGGAAGGGGGGTCAGAACAGATAATTGGGGGACCATGTAGGATGGATGGAGGGAGGTGGTGGCAGAGAAACCAATGCAGGTGGGTAGGATGATTAAGAGATTGAAGGGGAGGTGGTTGATGGGAGAGGAAGCAACAGGGGATGTCAGTTAGGACTAATTAGAGGAATGAGGAATCAGTGCATGATGGAGAGGGAGGTTCCTCAGAATAAGAGGTGGAGGAGCGTACAAAGAGAGCGAGAGAGAAGAGACAGGGGGAAGGGCAGAGGAGGTGCCTCCTGCGCTCCCTACGGACAACCTCCCCCCGCTGCCTTGGCCCGTCCCTGTTCCAACGCCGAAGTGCCGCCGCCTCCCCCCTCGTCACTGCCTCCCCTTCTCCGCAGCCGACAGAAGGTGCGGGGCGAGCGGTGCAGCTCAAAGATCCTTTAGCTATAGGATCATGTGCAGCTGCTTCAAAAGGTGGAATGAAGACTTCCCTCTCCCTTGCTCCTGCTCTTGCTCCCGCTCCCTCTCCCACTCCTTCCCCTCCCGGGGCTCGGCGTGCGAGAGGGTTGTTTTGAAAGCACTGTTTAATCAGGCAATAAGCAGCGCTGATGCAAATCCACAAAAGGCGCTTTCAAAACACCCCTCTCGCAAGGCCGAGGCCGGGAGGAGGGAGGAAGAGGTCGGAGATCAGGAGGTCTCCTTCCGCAGGGCGGGATGCGGGAGGAGAGGCGGTGGAGCCGTTGTCGCGGCCGCTGTTGCCGCTGGTTCAGGGGCCCGTCATTCGCTACCGACCCTTCGTCACCCCGCTCCTAGTATCCTTTGCCCGCAAACAAAGATACTAGAGAAATAACAGCCGCCGACACGACACTGTATATGGACTAAAAAAGGAATGGAGGGTTATGGTCTGAGTGCAGGTTAGATGGGACTAGGTGAGAGTAAGTGATCGGCACGGACAGAAAGGGCCGAGATTGGCCCTTTTTCCGGCTGTAATTGTTATATGGGCTATATACTGTACACACACACTGACTCCCACCGACTATACACGTCCCACCCTGCCCCAGGCAACGATGCCATCCTCTATGCTCAATTCACCATCTCATTGCATCTGCTCTCAACATGAGGGCTTTCCACTTGAGACCATCCTCTTTCTTTAGCAAACATGGTTCTCCCTGCTGTCGTACGTATATATGGATCCTTCACCTGTATCTCCCATGTTCTGTAATTCTTCTCTCACTCCCCCTCTCCCCAAATGAACAAGGATAGAGTTACCCTGCTCCTTACCTTTCATACCACCTGAACCGTTCATACCACTAGAAACTTACAAAATTCTTAAGGGGTTGGACAGGCTAGATGCAGGAAGATTGTTCCCGATGTTGGGGAAGTCCAGAACACGGGGTCACAGTTTAAGGATAAGGGGGAGGTCTTTGCGGACCGAGATGAGAAAAACATTTTTCACACAGAGAGTGGTGAATCTGTGGAATTCTCTGCCACAGAACGTAGTTGGGGCCCAGTTCATTGGCTATATATTACGAGGGAATTAGATGTGGCCCGTGGCTAAAGGGATCAGGGACAGGAGAGAAGGCAGGTACATGATACTGAGTTGGATGATCAGCCACGATCATATTGAAATGGGGGCGGTGCATGTTCGAAGGGCCGAATGCCCTACTCCTGCACCTATTTTCTATGTTTCCATGCCTCCACATCTGTCATTTCAGCCACCCCCCCCCACCCTACATCACAACCACTATCACATCTTCCCCAACTTTACCACAGAGACTGCTCCCTCCACACTCCTTCGTTCCCACCCAAACCATCCCCCCACAGGTACTTTCCCCTGCAACCGCAAGAGATGTAATAACCTGTTCCTATACTTCCATCCATATATGCCCTGCAATTCAGTTCTCTCCCACATGTGGTTCAAAGACCCCACCCCCCCCCCCCCCCCCCCCCCCCCAAGGCCACAGATGGAATAAGCATAAAGCTCCTCTTGTCCTGACCTTTGCTTTTCATTTCACCAGCCTTTGCAACTTCCCATCCCACACCTTTCTGCACAGACTGCTCCCTCCACAACTCTTTGGTCCACTCATTCTTCCCCACCCAATTGACCACATTTCCCGATACTTTTCCCGCAGCCACAGGAGATGCATCCTCTGCAAACTGTACTAATCAACTTTTATACATTAGATGGGAATGTACTAGGCATGATTAGTAAGTTTTCAGATGATACTAAAGTGAGCTAGCTGTATAGCTGGGACATGTTGGCGGGTGTGGGTAAGTTGGGCCGAAGGGCCTGTGTTCACACTGTATCACTCTATAATTACATTCTATCTCCACCATGCATGGATGCTTCAAAATCTAGTGGTTGCCATATACTCAAGCATAGAAACATAGAAAATAGGTGCAGGAAAAGGCCATTCGGCCCTTCGAGCCAGCATTGCCATTCAATATGATCATAGCTGTTCATCTAAAATCAGTTCCTCTTGCCTGTTTTTCCCCATATCCCTTGATTTCGCTAGCCCCAAGAGCTAAATGTAACTCATGAAAACATCCAGTGAATTGCCTCCACTGCCTTCTGTGGCAGAGAATTCCACAGATTCACAACTCTCTGCGTGAAGAAAGTTTGTCCTCATCTCAGTCCTAAAAGGCCTACACTTTATTCTTAAACTGTGATCCCCTGGTTCTGAACTCCCCTGACATCAGGAATATTTTCCTGCAGATACAGTAAGTGAAAATCTAGCAGGCAAGCAAGGTGCTTTCTCCAACCACCCCGATTTGAAGTCCACTATTTTCTACCGTTTCTACCCAGTGCTTGGGACTTACTTCCAGCAGCCATTGGTTGTCCTCCAGGATGAACCGAGCCGCAGCCTGGTCCATGCCGGTCACCTGGGCGAATTTGGCGCAGAGACTCACGGCAGCGGCGCAACGCTTCCGACGCCTCCGATGGCCCGGGACTCTTGCACTGAGCGCTGCTCCACGGCCGGAGTTGCAGTGAGCGACTCGCCAGCCCCGCAAACACTCGCCAGCCCGGCAAACACTCGCCAGCACCCGGATCCCTGTCCGTATCTGTCTCCGCTGCTGCTTCCATCCCTCCCTCAGCCCCGGCTCTCAAACATCCGCGGCCCATGCAGTTGATATGCGTTTTATGATTTTTGTTGATCATAGCATTTCTCACGACAGCGTGAGAAATTTGTGACCAGCGTGAGAGTGTGAGAATTTGTCGATTCTCACGCTCAATGCGTGAGAGTTGGCAGCCCTGTTTAAGAGAGAGTTAGATTGAGCTCTAGGGGCTAGTGGAATCAAGGAATATGGGGAGAAGGCAGGCACGGGTCATTGATTGGGGACGATCAGCCATGATCACAGTGAATGGCGGTGCTGGCTCGAAGGGCCAAACGGCCTCCTCCTGCACCTATTTTCTATGTTTCTGTGAACGACGAGACCTTAACAAGATGGCCGCTGTGAACCCCTCACCATGTCCAGGACGCCGTCAGTCTGAAGAAGGGTTTCGGCCCGAAACGTTGCCTATCCCCCTCGCTCCATAGATGCTGCTGCACCCTGAGTTTCTCCAGCATTTTGTGTACCCTTACCTGGACTTACCCTGTCTGTGCATGTGGACGCCCGCAGCGGCGACTGCGGAGGGACGGGGTAAAATGGAGGAGGACTGACCAAATGTTGTGCCTTCCACCACAGTGATGAATGCTGTGGTGGATGTTTGTGTTAAATGTGTTATTGTGTATTGTGTGATCTTTCTTATTGTACCGCTGCTGGCAAATTCATTTCACTTGCACATAAGTGCACAGAGACGAATAAAAACTTGGTTGATTGATTGAGATGGCGGCGTCAACCAGCGCCACTGGTGGCGTCCCCTCAACAAGATGGCCGCCATCAACCAGCGCCACTGACGGCGACCCCTCACCAAGATGGCCACAGTCAACCAGCGCCACTGACGGCGACCCCTCACCAAGATGGCGGCGTCAACCAGCGCCACTGACGGCGACCCCTCACCAAGATGGCCGCCGTCAACCAGCGCCACTGACGGCAACCCCTCACCAAGATGGCCGCCGTCAACCAGCGCCACTGACGGTGACCCTCACCAAGATGGCCACCGTCAACCAGCGCCACTGACGGCGACCCCTCACCAAGATGGCCGCCGTCAACCAGCGCCACTGACGGTGACCCCTCACCAAGATGGCCGCCGTCAACCTCACACAGATGGCCGCCGGCTGCCGACCAATCAGCGGCGCCGACCTCACCAAGATGGCCGCCCCGGGCCGAGTCTCCCCATCGACCGCATGAAAATGGCGGCGGAGAAGCGGCAGTTGGTGACGTCGCTGCCGACGGGCCTGAGGTAAATCAGCAGCGGAGCGGGATCGTCAATGTGGTCAATGTCCACATAAAGTACACGCGTGTGTGTGGGGACAACTGGGCTCAAACTCCCCCGTTATAAACCTCCCCCTCTTATTCACTGAGTAAATAACGTTATAAATCAGCAGCGGAGCGAAATAAACCCGGTAAATCTGGGGAGACCTGAGGTAAATCTCCACATAAACTACACGTCTGGGGAAAACTGGGGTAAATAATATAAACTCACCGTCTGGAGCAGCGTCCTGAGATAAAACACCTGAGTTATAAACATCTCCCTATAGCAATGTTACAAAGTTTTGAGATTTTAAAATTCAAAATTAAAATCCCATCAGATAAAGCATAAAATAAGTTTAATTTGACACCTAATTCACTTTCATATCTTCAGTATTAAAAAGGTTATGGCCATTTTCATACTCGGAAATTAGCATCTTGTTCCCTATTGCTTTTCCATTGACTTAACACAAAAGCTGTGATCGAGGACAGTCAAAAGCCCATAACTTTCTTAAAAATTAAGAGAACTGAAATACATTTTCAGTTATTATGGATTGAAGCATTCTGAAACAAATATGTAATTATCTTACTTTTGATGACTGTGGAGATACCCTTTAATGCTCACAATAAATACTCAAAGACTAAATCCTGGAAGCAAGAGATTTCTTTATTTTACGAGTCTGCAGACCGGGTGCCTCTCCAACTTGAGACACACTGAAGCCAGGGAGATCATCCCCTTTTATACACAAAATCTTACATTCAATTTCTCCTCCGGACCTCTCTCCAATCAGAGTCGGAGGTACACAATCTGTAGGTACAACCCACCGTACATCCCCTCGGACCTCCCACATCATACATTGCATGTTCATGGTAATGAGCAATTTCTTGACCAGGGGTGTGTTGTAATATTCATTTTTTTCTATTAAGCATGCTCAATTGCTCATCGAACCTGGCCCACTTTTGCTCACCTCCATAGTGAACCCTCGCAGTTTTCCTATATCAGCACTAAAGCTAAGCTACAGTGACTAGGGTCCCATCCATCACTCCTTTCCACTGATAGGGATCTCTCTACATCACCCCTTCTCTAGTGAGAGCCAAGCTATCTCTTCTTACTCAAGGCCTCAAGGATGGGTCTGGCAATTTTCAGACACTGCTGTCAGAATCTCCTCTCCAGCCCTCTCTGTTGAATTCTCTTTAAAACTCCTTTCTTTAATAGGTTAATCACTTTATCCCTCACAATCCTCCCCTTTTTTTTTGCTACGCATACACGATTAAACCTCATTTTTAAGTTCCTTCAATTCGAACTGACGTTAACATCGTCCTAACCTTCTCCTCCTGTAAATCATAAACGTCCCCTGGTCGCATTATCATTATTTTCTGTATTTCCCCTTCTCCTTCCCATAGGCATGACTACAGCCTGCATGTGACTTATACTTCTGTAATAATCCCTAAACAAGGGATACAACAGGGGGATGAAGATCAGTCCAGCCACTGCACATAGAAACACAAGTCCCACCGTTCTCCACCATGTTCCTCCGAGGATAGAAATCCCACCATTGGGTCCCATAATCGAATTCCACTTTTGTATTGGAACATGCGCCCACTTCGGATCCCATTCTGATATGTCCATCACTGCCTGTCCATTATCATCGATGTTCAAACAGCAATTAGAGAGGTTGAATTTACCGCATACCCCTCCTTCTTCTGCCAGGAGGTAATCTAAGGCTAACCTTTTCTGGTATATCGCTGTTCTCATATGGCGTCTGCTGCTTTGCCAGCATCTCCAGGCGCCCCCGCAGTTTGGTTGGTAATTACCTCCAGTACTGCCTGTAGCCTTATGATCCGGTTTAACATATATACTGTACGGTTAGCCCCCAGGATCCATCTTGTGCCCAAGTGGCTGGTCCGTAGTATGAGATGATTCTTGCTGGTGGCCACTCATCATCTTCCATTCTTCCCATTCTCCAATGTCTATTTTCCTCTTTTCCGATTTAGAGTAATCAAATAACAGGTGTTGCCTAACGCGATGGCCCCCCCCCCCCCCCCCCCCTTCTTTGGGGTTTAACAGGAAGAATCCAGGTTGTACCAGTCCAATAAAACAAGTCCCACTCCAATTCATTGGTAACACCGAGTATGCCTTGTATCCGCATTATATCCATAACAATCCTTCAGGGGCCGCCGGTCACTAGAGGCAAAAAAAAACCCCCTTGTTCCATATATCTCGCAATACTGGGATCCCCTGATAAGGGTTATTTCCCGGTGCAGTTCCATAGTCCGGCTGATTCCACTCCACTTCCATCGATCTCCAGCCCGATAGCGCAGGTTTTTCCCATATTTCTTAGTTAGATACCATTTTAGGCTCCTCTGGCCAACACACTCGGGACTGATTTGGCCACTGGGTGACGATGCGCTCTAGCAGGGCTTGCCTACTAGGACGGCATCCCTTTGCCCCAGGGCCTAGCGATACACTCAGTCCCCGACCGGATCATCTGTCAGGACCCTACCTGGGGATCTCGGTCTTGTCCAATTGTCAGGTTCCACCCCATCAGGTCCCATATTTCAACAATGGATCCCCTCCACGGCCAGCGTGAATTCATCAGCGGTCCTCCGCAGACCCAAACGTTAGTCACATTTCAGGTCCCAGCTATCTGGGTGGCCAAGTCCCACAAACAGGTTTTTTTTTTCTCCTTCAGGGATTTCGATCTGCTTCTTGATTTCTTCGTACAGTGTTGGTGCACTTGAGGCTGAGTATGTGGGGGAGGGGGAGGCTTCGTGACCTACTATCCCTTAGTAACCTCTTTTATTACTTCCTCCTTCGTCTTACCTATTGCCCCTTTTTAACGATCTGAGAAGGGAAAACTAACTGTACACAAACCCCATCACTTCTCCCCTTGGGCAGTAACGGCCCAAACTTCCCTAATAGAACCCCCTATTGCCTGCCATCAAATACTATCCTTTCCCCCCTCTTTGCAAATGATTCTATTCTTTCGGTCAGGGCATGCTTTATTCACATGGGAATGATAGGTAAATGATCTGGTTATTACCCCTCTGTATTGAATAGGATGATAACATTTATCACAATTATTAATACCTTTTACAACCATTTACATACAAAGCAAACAATACCACGACTGCTTTCCTTCATACTGTCAGTTATACATTCAATGCCTTTTCTTTTTAAAATTACTGTTAGGGGTTACTTCCCCGCTTCACCGTCCACGGTTCCTCCTCCTCAGGAAACAGGTGGATCGACGGTCCTTAACCCAGATCGCGTGGGTCCACCCTTTTTCTTTTATTCGTATTGCTGTCCTCGGTTGTCAGTAATACTAGGTATGGGCCGTGTCCACCTGGGCTGGAGTTTCTCCTCCATTCCAATTTTTTTGACCAGTACCCAGTCGCTCGCCTTTACAGCATGTATTGGAAAGTCAAGTGGCGGGCTTTGAGCCTATAATCCTTTCGCTTTTAATTCTGTAAGGGAACGAGATACAGCCAGTAAATAGTTTCCCTGAGAATACATCACTGCCCTCTATGGTGGGTATTCCTTCTATCTTTCCCAAATAAGGAAACCCAAACAACATTCCATAGGGGGACACTGCTAACTTTGCATGGGGTCCGCCTTTGCTTTTCTCAAAGCCTTTCTGTTTCCCTACTGCTCCAAACATATGCCAGACTCCATGTACATATGCTAGCTCTTAAAGCATTAATTTCTGCCAATTGAGCGAAGCAAGATTGCAGGCAAGCTTCCAATTTGATCCTGCGCTATAGCTTTTTACTTCTTTAGATATTACTCGTCCAAAATATTCTACCTTCGCTGCAAAACAAAAAATTCTTCCTTGATACATCATGACCTTCCTGTGACATCTTTTCCAAGAAATTACAATGTCTCTTTCTCACGTTGCTCCTCACATTGTGGAACAAACCAACAAATCATTCACATACTATATCAACCTTCCAAATCCTGCCTACTCAACATCTGATTAAAAACACGGCGCTAGTATTTAAAACGCGGCCGCATCCTAGCCTTGGTAGGTGTATTTAAATTACCTCTTCGTAATGTTCTTACCATATCTAAGCTTGTTCACCATTATCTTAATATTATTAAGATCATTATCATTATTCAATTATTATTATTATTTATTATTAATTATTTCCTGATTTATCGTACCTGGTTCACATCCCCCCAACACACCTTATCCATTACCTATCTCCTTACTATCCTTGTCTGGGCTCAGATCCAGATTTATTTCACTCCCGCTAGGGGGCAATTTGAGAGAAAACACTCTCCCAAATAATTTTATTATTGGCATGGAAATCTCTCTGGCCCCTGTTTGGCTCTGTCATAGGAACTCACTGTGGTGTCGGTGCATCACTTATTCCAGACTTCAACCAGTCCTGTTGTGTTACTGACAAACATGTCTTCCTTTTTCACGCTCTTTCTTTCTAAAGCAGTCTCATCAATTCATCCCTCTGCTTTCACATTAATCCTTTCTGAATCTGCCTTCTTTCTCATTCTAAACGCAATGTCTACTTCTCAGATAGTTTATTCCTCCTTTGCAAATTTATTCACCTTCCTTTTAAAATCTTCCACTGACTTCTCGATCCTCATATTTTACCACCACCCTCTTATACCTCGGGTAATGTCATCACTCTCCCTTCTAAAACCTGAGATTCTAACCTGTTTTTTTTACCCAATCTCATGTCCTTCTGGTTGTTGGTGGCCCCCCTTAGTTATACTCGATCTTTCTGCTCCGAATCTACCATAAATATCATATCCTCTCCCTGGGGTCCTAATTTCAAATTTACCAGAGGTTCCCGTGTGTAGTCCCATACACCCCAGGGAGCGGAACCCCTGACTCCCCTATTCTTCCTCCATGAGTGCGTACGACTGCACCTCCCGGTCGTCGCTTAGGGACATTCCTCTTGACATGACCCTCCTCTTTACAATAATAACACCAGGGTGGCCCCATGTACCACCCTCCTGATCCTTGTTCCTTGTTCTCCCGGGGACCCCAACTTCGGTCCCTCCATTCACCTCCTTCCTCGTCCTCCAATACTACTTGCTGTACTGCTTGCAACATCATTTTGCCTTTCCCTTCTGTTTACTCCTCATCGCCCGTCTTTACATATATCTTTTGAGACCTTGTGTTAACAACTGAATTCAATGTTTTATCATTCCAATCTTCCAATTTTTTCCAATTTCTTTTCTAATATATCCTGGCCATGATTTTGTTACAAAATTAACCTTCAACAACTGCTGACCTGCATCTTATCAGGGTCTATCCCCGAATACTGCTGGACATTTTTCCTTAACCTTGTAAAAAACACTGTCGGAAGTTTTCGTCCCTTGTTCTGCTGATTTTCAAAGCCCGTTCGAAATTCTGTCCTCTTGGGGAACGGCTTCTCTAATTCCCCTTGATTATTATCTCCCTGAGATCTCTCATAACTTTTCTTCCTTCCCCTGTTTTAGTTATTTCAAGTCGGCGCATCAGCTGCACACCCCTTCTCCTGCCTGTCTGACCATCTGTCTTTCTTCTGAAGTAAACTAACCTTCCCCTTATCGACATCATTGTCTGCCAACTCCGTTTTGTTTCTTCTGGGCCCCATTAATTTATTACCCTTCTCCAACCAGAATGTTTATCTAAACAAACCATAAAGCTGCTTGTTGTTCAGTCAATTAACTTATTTCTAATTTTGTTCAAACCCATTGCCCCTACAAATAACATACGACTAAACAATTTGCCAAATTACCTTTACTGAAAAGAAATCTATAGAAGCCAAGCAACCTACATTTCCAACTTCCCCTTTTTAAGTTGCGATGATTCAAAGCATTGTCCGTTACCTTACAATAACCTCCCCCATTGCTTACAATTCCTTAAAGGAAACACACACACAATCCTTACAACATGTGGCCCACAGCAAACAAACCTATCACATATACAAACTTCCTCATTCATACAAAACCGGTTTTTACATTAGTTCCATTCTTACTTCAATGAGATTGTTTTGAAAAACACTTAATATTTTCATGAAAACGTTTTTGGCCCTAGGAACTGATCTAATTTGTTCAGCCAGTCCCAAGGGGTCTTCCAATAAACTTTTCATCTCCTTTTTTTAAAGTTCCTCACCCCATACTGGCGAGAGCACATAGTTTCCTTACTCTTACCCCGGGTGTTCCCTTCACCCCAACCAACATTCGCCCCAACGGACTATCGGGCTGAATGTTAGGCACCATATCAGTATGAGCCTCATCATCCCGGTTCCCCGGACCCTTACTCCTCCCGTTCCGGTTTCCCATTACCTTGTCTGACTATTCCCGTCCGACAAACCCGATCGCCCAGGCAATACTTAATAGTCGTTTTTCTTACCTGGGTCCTGTGCACAAGAATCACTCGACCGTACCGTACGTATTTACCTTACACCCCTCTTGCTTCCCGAGTCTTTTTCACCGGATATCACTCGCTCAAACTGCTGATGGCAAGCAAGGAGATCAGAGACTGCTGAAATCAGCAGGGTGCACCTTCCCCTCCTTCTTTGCCTCCACCAAGCAGCCGGAGTGGCGATCGCGGACGAGCCCCCAATTTGTGAAAATACCTTTTATGCTCACAATAAATACTCAAAGACTAAATCCTGGAAGCAAGAGATTTTCTTTATTTTTACGAGTCTGCAGACCGGTGCCTCTCCAACTTGATACACACTGAAGCCAGCGAGATCATTCCCCTTTATACACAAATCTTACATTCAATTTCTCCTCCGGACCTCTCTCCAATCAGGGTTGGAGGTGCACAATCTGTAGGTACAACCCACCGTACATCCCCTCGCACCTCCCACATCATACATTGCATGTTCAAAACATGTTCATGGTAATGAGCAATTTCTTGACCAGCGGGTGTGTTGTAATATTCATTTATTCTATTAAGCATGCTCAGTTGCTCATGACTTGGCCCAGTTTCGCTCAACTCCTAGTTGAACCCTCTCAGTTTTCCTATATCAGCACAAAGCTAAGCTAGCTTATAGTGACAAGGGTCCCATCCATCACTCCTTTCCACGAATTGATAGGGGGAGTTTCTCTAAAAACACATCACCCCCTTCTCTAGCGAGACAAAAGCTATCCTTTCTTACTCAAGGCCTCAAGGATGGGTCTGGCAATTTTCAGACACTGCTGTCAGAATCTCCTCTCCAGCCCCTCTCTGTTTGAATTCTCTTTAAAACTCCTTTCTTTAATAGGGTTTAATCACTTTATCCCTCACATTTCCAAACCACCAGCCGCCCTCGCGGGGCAACGGCGCGGATGTGGGAGCCCGGAGCGGCCGCAACAGGCCCTTCCGCCCATTCCATTCCCCCCCTGCTAGCCTCGCAGTTGGCAGTGTCTGAATCGGGGCTAAAAACGGTCCCTAGCACAGAGAGAGAGGCCCCCAGAGAGCGAGATGCACAGAGGAGAGAGATGGGCACAGAGAGCGAGAGGCACAGAGAGAGAGGCACAGAAGAGAGGGAGAGAGTACACAGAGAGAGAGAGAAGAGATCGAGAGGCACAGAAGAGAGAGGGCACAGAGAGAGAGGCACACAGAGAGAGAGGCACAGAGATAGAGGCACAAAGAGAGAGAGAGAGCACAGAGAGCGATAGAGAGGGAGAGAGAGAGGCAGCGGGCACAGAGAGAGAGAGGCACCAGAGAGAGGCCACGAGAGAGAGAGACCAGAGGCACTAGAGAGAGAGAGAGGCACAGAGAGAGTGTGAGGAGAAGCCACAGAGAGAGAGAGAGAGAGAGGCACAGAGAGAGCCAGACAGAGAGAGAGGCATAGAGAGAGAGAGAGGCAGGAGAGAGTAGAGAGAGGCACGAGAGAGAGAGCACAGCCAGAGAGAGAGGCACAGAGAGAGAGAGAGAGGCAACGAGACGGAGAGGAGGCACGAGAGAGAGAGAGGCACAGAGAGGAGAGGCACACGCACAGAGAGAGAGAGGCACAGAGAGAGAGAGGCACAGAGAGAGACACAGAGAGAGAGAGAGAGAGAGAGAGGCACAGGGGGAGAGAGAGGCACAGAGAGAGAGAGAGCCAGAGAGAGAGAGAGCCACAGAGAGAGGGGCACAGAGAGAGCGAGGCAGAGAGGGAGAGGCAGAGAGAGAGAGAGAGGCACAGCGAGAGAGAGGCACAGAGAGAGACAGAGAGAGAGGCACAGAGAGAGAGAGAGGCACAGAGAGAGAGAGAGAGGGACAGAGAGAGAGAGAGAGAGAGAGAGGGAGGGCACAGAGAGGGAGAGGCACAGAGAGAGAGAGAGAGAGGGAGGCACAGAGAGAGGCACAGAGACACACAGAGAGGCACAGAGAGAGAGGCACAGAGACACACAGAGAGGCACAGAGAGAGAGACACACAGAGAGAAAGACACAGAGAGAGAGGCACAGAGAGAGAGGGACAGAGAGAGGGAGGCACAGAGAGAGGGAGGTACAGAGAAAGAGAGAGAGGCACACAGAGAGAGAGGCACAGAGAGAGAGAGGCACAGAGAGAGACACACACAGAGAGAAAGACAGAGAGAGAGAGGCACAGAGAGAGAGGGACAGAGAGAGGGAGGCACAGAGAGAGGGAGGTACAGAGAGAGAGAGAGAGAGAGGCACATAGAGAGAGAGACACAGAGAGAGAGAGACACAGAGAGAGAGGCAGAGAGAGAGAGAGAGGCACAGAGAGAGACACACACACACACAGAGGCAGAGAGAGAGACACACAGAGAGAGACATAGAGAGACACACAGAGAGAGGCACAGAGAGAGGCACAGAGAGAGGCACAGAGAGAGAGACAGAGAGAGAGAGAGATGGGGAGAGAGAGAGACAGAGAGAGAGAGAGAGGCACAGAGAGAGAGACAGAGAGAGAGAGGCACAGAGAGAGAGAGAGAGAGAGACAGAGAGAGAGAGAGAGAGGCACAGAGAGAGACGCAGAGAGAGAGACAGAGATAGATAGAGAGAGACATATAGAGAGAGAGAGAACAGGGCAGCCAACTCTCGTGCTTTCAGCGTGAGAATCGCGCCTTGGTGCAAATTCTCACGCCCTCAAGCCCATGAGCGAGTTCTCGCGCTGAGCTCAGTCGCTGCGCCAGTTTGTGGCTTTGCGCCGGGTGCCCGTGTGGCCGCGGTGTGTGGGTCCGGGGCAGCGCGGCGGTTGGCGGCTGCGAGTGACGTCGCGTCTCTTCTCCCCGACAACAACAACTGGGTGACGCAGTTGTCAAACATTGGGGGGGGGGGGGGGGGGGGGGGGGGGGGGGGGGGGGGGGGGGGGGGCGACGACGACCTCAATGAGGCCAAACATCTAGGACAGGGTTCGGACTACGGGCACATGGCCCGTAACCCAAAAAACCGCATATTTATTTTAAATTCGTTTTCGCGGGGTTGGTGCAGGCGAGCCGACCTGGGAACTGCGGCCAGTCCCTGGGATGTGAGCCGACCTGGGAACGGCAGCCAGTCCCTGGGATGTGAGCTGACCTGGGAACGGCAGCCAGTCCCTGGGATGTGAGCTGACCTGGGAACTACGGCCAGTCCCTGGGATGTGAGCTGACCTGGGAACTGCGGCCAGTCCCTGGGATGTGAGCCGACCTGGGAACGGCAGCCAGTCCCTGGGATGTGAGCTGACCTGGGAACAGCAGCCAGTCCCTGGGATGTGAGCTGACCTGGGAACGGCAGCCAGTCCCTGGGATGTGAGCTGACCTGGGAACTGCGGCCAGTCCCTGGGATGTGAGCTGACCTGGGAACGGTGGGCAGTCCCTGGGATGTGAGCCGACCTGCGAACGGCAGCCAGTCCCTGGGATGTGAGCTGACCTGGGAACGGCGGCCAGTCCCTGGGATGTGAGCTGACCTGGGAACGGCAGCCAGTCCTTGGGATGTGAGCTGACCTGGGAACTACGGCCAGTCCTGGGATGTGAGCTGACCTAGGAAACTACGGCCAGTCCCTGGGATGTGGGCTGACCTGGGAACTGCGGCCAGTCCCTGGGATGTGAGCTGACCTGGGAACGGTGGGCAGTCCCTGGGATGTGAGCCGACCTGCGAACGGCAGCCAGTCCCTGGGATGTGAGCTGACCTGGGAACGGCGGCCAGTCCCTGGGATGTGAGCTGACCTGGGAACGGCAGCCAGTCCTTGGGATGTGAGCTGACCTGGGAACTACGGCCAGTCCCTGGGATGTGAGCTGACCTGGGAACTACGGCCAGTCCCTGGGATGTGAGCTGACCTGGGAACTGCGGCCAGTCCCTGGGATGTGAGCCGACCTGGGAACGGCAGCCAGTCCCTGGGATGTGAGCTGACCTGGGAACTGCGGCCAGTCCCTGGAATGTGAGCTGACCTGGGAACGGTGGCCAGTCCCTGGGATGTAAGCTGACCTGGGAACGGCAGCCAGTCCCTGGGATGTGAGCCGACCTGGGAACGGCGGCCAGTCCCTGGGCACGCAGAATGCCAACTTGATCAGTATGGACAAATTGGGCCAGCCATGTATATGTTGTATAACTGACTCTATGCAGATCTGAATGGGCTTAGAATGACCATTTAAGCAAAATAGCCCTCACTTTCCCCATTTTGATTCTTCAGATTAATATCCCTTTGCTGTGTTAACAGCGTTAAAGTGCTTATGAGGTAGAGTCAGGAAAGCGAATGTGTTATTTTTTTTGTTTGCTTTAGTTTGCAGTTGATTTTTTGTTGACTGCCATAATTTCTGAAATAATCTTAAAGTAACTTAACTGTTATAAAGCAGTAATAAGTGATTTTTGTCCAAACAATTGGAACTTGCATAAAATGTTTGAATTATTAGCAAGGCTGCCAACTCTCACGCATTGAGCGTGAGACTCGCGCATTTCCCAAAATCCTCATGCTCTCACGCTGATCACAAAATTATATAATGAGAATAGGACTTGCTTTGCTTAATAAATAGTGTGGGAAGGAATTGCAGATGCTGGTTTAAACTGAAGATAGACACTAAAAACTAGAAAAACTCAGCAGGACAGGCAGCACCTCTGGAGAGAAAGAATGGGTGATGTTTCGAGTCGAGACCTTCAGCCTGAAGAGGTTGAAAACCAGCCATAAAACACAATGACTGGACATGTGTGTTATCCAACTAAGGGCAGAAATCAGAATCATGTGTTCATCTTTATTCACGTGACAGCATAATAAATATATTACAGAAAAAAAATAATTTAATGGGGTGGCACGGTGGCGCAGCGGTAGAGTTGCTGCCTTACTACCACATGGGTTTTCTCTGGATATTCCCGTCCTTCTCCCATATCCGAAAGAAGTGCAGGTTTGTATGTTAATTGGCTTCATGTAAATTGTCTCTGATGCGATGGATGGAATTGGTGTATGATAGATTGCTGGTCGGTGTGGACCTGGTGGGCGGAAGGGCCTGTTTCCATATATTTCACATATATATCTTAATTTCATTGAACCATATATGAGTGAATATGTGGCATTATTTTCATATTGTTTCTATATTCAAAGGGTAAGGTTGATTCCGTCTGAAGAAGGGTTTCGGCCCGAAACGTTGCCTATTTCCTTCGCTCCATAGATGCTGACGCACCCGCTGAGTTTCTCCAGCAATTTTGTCTACCTTCGATTCTCCAACATCTGCAGTTCCTTCTTGAACAAGGTTGATTATTTGTGCAGAACAGTGATGGAAGTCTGACTTTTGCTTTGTTACTCTGACTTTTTCTCTCTATTTATGCATAACAGCATGAATATAATGTGATTTCCATACATGAATATAGTCATTCATGTGCTGCACCTGTTGAGCAGAGCCTGGCTCTACTGTGGAATGTAATTAAGAATGTAATTAGCCTAACCTTATTCATACCTAATCCAATTTAAAGCATAAATGTGCATCCAAGTGTATGTTAAAAGACACGCTACCGTATGCACCAGATTGCACAATTTAAAGCTGAAAAATGTAAAAGCTCCTTACCGTGGGAGGGGGAACCCCCCCCCCCCTCCCCGGTCGCTACGCTCCCTCGCAATTTCTAACTCTCAACTCTCACCCCATGTTGGCAGCCCTGGAGAGAGACACATACAGAGAGAGACAGAGAAAGACAGAGAGACACAGAGAGAGACACAGAGAGAGACACAGAGAGAGACTCAGAGAGAGAGACAGACAGAGAGAGACAGACAGAGAGACACAGAGAGAGACACAAAGAGAGAGGCAGAGAGAGAGACAGAGAGAGAGACAGAGAAAGACAGAGAGAGAGACAGACAGAGAGACAGAGTGATACAGAGTGGAAACAGACCCTTCGGCCCAACGGCACACTGGCCTACATGCCCCATCTACACTAATCCCACCTCCTACCCACGTTTGGCACATATCCCTCAAAATCCTGTCCTATCCATGTAGCTGTCCAAGGGTTGTGATAGTCCCAGACTCAACTACCTGCTTTGGCAGCTTTTTCCATACACCCACCACACTCTGTGTGGAAAAGTTGTCCCTCAGATTCCTATTCAATTTTTCCCACCCTCGCCTCTCTCAACTTAAAACGGTGTTGTCTGGTCCCCGATTCACCTACTCTGGGCAAGAGAGTTTGTGCATCTCCCCGATCTATTCCTCTGGTGATTTTGTACACCTCAATAAGATCACCCCTCATCCTCCTGCGCCCCAAGGAACAGAGTCCCAGCCTGCCCCAACCTCTCCCTGTAGCTCAGGCCCCTCGAGCCGGGCAACATCCTCGTAAACCTTCTCCGCACCCATTCCAAGCTCAATGACATCTTTCCTGTAACACGGTGTCCCGAACTGAATGCAATAATCTAAATGCAGCCTCACCAACGTCTTGTACAAATGCAACGTGACCTCCCCACTTCTAGTCTCAATACAGAGAGAGTGAGAGCGGGAGACAGAGAGAGAGACGGACCGAGAGAGAGAGGGATAGATAGAGAGAGAAACAGAGAGAGAGAGAGTGACACAGAGAGAGAGAGAAACAGAGAGAGAGACAGAGAGAGAGAGAGGGAGAAAGAAAGAGGCAGAGAGAGAGACCGGGGAGAGAGAGAGAGTGAGAGATAGAGAGAGAGAGAGAGAGAGATAGAGATGCAAAGAGAGAGACAGAGAGAGAGAGAGAGAGAGAGAGAGAGAGAGAGAGAGATAGCGAGTCAGAGAGAGGGACAGAGACAGTGAGAGACAGAGAGAGAGACAGAGCAAGGGACAGAGAGAGAGAGAGAGAGAGAGAGAGAGAGAGGGGGGGAGTTGGAGAGGGAGCGGAAGAAAGAGAGACACAGAGAGAGGGAGAGACAGAGAAAGCGGGAGAGAGGAGGTAGAGGGATTGACACAGAGAGAGAGACAGGGAGAGGAGGAAGAGACAGGAGAGAGAGAGCCACACACTGACACAGAAGGAGAGAGAGATTGAGGGAGAGACAGAGAGAGAGGGAGAGAGAGAGAGAGAGTGAGACAGAGAGTGGTAGAGGGACAGAGAGAGAGATAGAGGGACTGAGAGAGCGAGAGAGCGATGGAGAAAGAGAGAGGGAGGGAGAAAAGAGGGGTCAGAGAGAGGGACAGAAACAGAGATAAACAGAGTGAGAGAGCAGCAGAGAGGGAGAGACAGAGAGAGAGAAAGAAAGACAGAGAGAGACAGAGAGGGGGGAGAAAGAGAGAAAGACAGGTAGAGAGTGAGGGAAACAGAGGGAATGAGACAGAGAGAAAGGGAAAGAGACGGAGAGAGACGGAGAGAAAGAGACAGAGACGGTGAGAAACATAGGGAGAGGGACAGGGAGGGAGACAGAGGGAGAGACAGAGAGAGAGAGTTATTGAGAGACGGAGAGAGGCAGAAGGAGAGAGAGAAATTGAGAGAGACAGACGGAGAGGGCGAGAGAGGGGATAGAGAGAGAGATTGAGAGAGAGTGAGAGAGAGAGAGAGAGAGAGAGAGAGGAGAGAGAGAGAGAGAGAGAGAGAGAGAGGGGGCAAAAGAGAGGCATTGAGAGGGAGAAACAGAGGAGAGACAGATAGATACAAAGAGAGTGAGACAGTTAGAGAGAGTGAGAGGGGAGAGAGAAAGGGAGAGACTGAGGCAGAGAGATACAGGCAGAGAGGAAATGACAGAGAGAGAGAGAGAGAGGGTGAGACTGAGGGGGAGAGAGAAGTAGAGAGGGAGTGAAAGAGAGAGAAACAGAGTGTGTGAGAGAGACAGGCACAGAGAGAGAGAGGGAGAGACAGAGTGAGGGACAGAGAGAGAGCTAGAGAGAGAGAAAGAAAGAAAGAGAGTCAGAAAGAGAGAGGGAGACAGAAAAAAAGAGGATAGAGAGATAGAGGGAGACAGATACAAAGACAGAAAGAGACAGAGAAAGAAGAGAGAGAGACAGAAAGGGAGAGACAGAGAGTGAGAGAGAGACAGAGAGTGAAAGACAGAGATAAGATACAGAGAGTGAGTGAGAGAGAGAGAGAGAGAGAGAGGGAGACAGGGAGAAACAGAAACAGGGGAAAGAGACAGGGAAAGAGAGAGAGAGAGAGAGAGAGAGAGAGAGAGACAGACACAAAGGGAGGGGGAGAGAGAGAAAGAGAGACAGAGACAGACAGAAAGAGAGACAGGGAGAGACAGAGACACAGAGAGAGACAGAGAGAGAGAGAGAGACAGAGAGAGAGAGAGAGGGAGAGAGAAGGAGAGAGACAGACGGTTTCCTCCACCATAAATGCACCCAATATGTGCTAGTAATGTCCTGTTTGCCAGCTTGTTGACCCTCTGTGTTCCCCTCCTGCAGGGTTGCTGTGGACGGACAGACGGGGACGTGAGCGGCCATTGAGAGCGGCCAGGGTGCCGGTGAGCCTCCACCCCATCTGGTCGGTGCGCAGGCTGAGCTTCGAGGGGCTGAGCTTCAGTGGAGGACCACATGACGGGGCACAACAAGGAAAAGCGTTATGAGTGCGACGTGTGTGGCAAGGCCTGTCAGTACCCGAGCGAGCTGGAGGTCCATCGGCGGGAGCACACGGGAGTATGCCCCTTCGATTGTTTGGAGTGCGGCAAGAGCTTTACCCGCTACAGCAACCTGCAACTGCACTACCGCGTGCACTCCAGCGAGAGGCCCTTCACCTGCTCCGACTGCGGCAAACGCTTCAAGACGGCGCAACACCTGTACTCCCACCGGCAGGTGCACATGTGCGAGAAGCCCCATAGCTGCTCCATCTGTGGCAAGAGCTTTACCCGGTTGTCGGTGCTACGGCGGCATCGGCAGGTGCACACGGGCGAGAAGCCCCATAGCTGCTCCATCTGTGGTAAGAGATTTGCCCGGTTGTCGTTGCTGCGGGATCACCGGCGGGTGCACAGCAGTGAGCGGCCCTTCACCTGCTCCGACTGTGGCAAAGGCTTCAAGTCGTCGCCGGTCCTGAAGGAGCACAGGCGCCTGCACACCGGGGTGCGCCCCTACACCTGCAGCGACTGCGGCAAGAGCTTCACCCGCCACCAGCAGCCTGCTGGAGCACCAGCGCACCCACACCGGTGAGCGGCCCTACACCTGCGGCCAGTGCGGCAAGGACTTCACCCACTCCAACAGCCTGCTGTACCACCAGCGCACCCACACCGGTGAGCGCCCCTACACCTGTGCCCAGTGCGGCAAGGGTTTCACCTGCTCCAGCAACCTGCTGCTGCACCAGCGCACCCACACCGGCGAGCGCCCCTACACCTGCGCCCAGTGCGGCAAGGGCTTCACCTGCTCCAGCAACCTGCTGTACCACCAGCGCACCCACACCTGCGAGCGCCCCTACACCTGCGCCCAGTGCGGAAAGGGCTTCACTCAGTCCAGCAACCTGCTGGTGCACCAGCGCACCCACACCGGCGAGCGTCCCTACACCTGCAGCCACTGCGGCAAGGGCTTCATCTCCTCCAGCAAACTGCTGGTCCACCAGCGCACCCATACCGGCGAGCGTCCCCTACACCTGCGCCCAGTGTGGCAAGGGCTTCACTCGGTCCCACAACATGCTGAAGCACCAGCGCACCCACACCGGCGAGGGCCCCTACACCTACGCCCAGTGCGGCAAGGGCTTCACCTGCTCCACCAAGCTGCTGTCCCACCAGCGGGTGCATGCCGGTGACCGTCCCGTCCCCAGCCCTGTGTGTGGAGAGCGCTTTGCCATGGCCTCCCACGCCCTGTCTCACCAGCGCTTGCACACCAGTGGCCAGCCCTATGACTGCCCGTACTGCGGTGAGGAGTTTGACAGCTCGCGGGGGTTGCGGCAGCACCGGCGGGCCCACGCCGGCGAGCAGCTGCTCCCACTGTGACAAGACAGCACGGGGGCTGCGGGAGCACCAGCGGTTACACACCGGAGAGAGACCGTTTGTGCGCTGAGTGTGGCAAGGATTTCACCCGCTTGTCCAGCCTGTGGCAGCACCGGCGTACCCACAGCGGTGAATGTCCGTTCACCTGCCCGCTCTGTGGCAAGGCCTTTGCCCGCTCCTCCAGCCTGCTGGCACACCGCCACATGGATAGATAGGTGCAGTTTAGGTAGACACAAAATGCTGGAAGGAATGGGTAACATTTCAGAGAAGTTTAAAGGGAGTTATATGTAGTGTGTCGGCAGTGAGCGGCGACTGCGGAGGGTTCAACAGCCCTGACCACGGGTGAACAAAAGGGGAAGATGATTGAACTTTATTACCTTCCATCACAGTGAGGAATGTGGATTCCGCCGTGGTGGATGTTTTTGTTAGATTTTATTTTATGTGGCTGTGTGTCTTGTTGCTTTTTACTCAGTATGGCTGAATGGTAACTCAAATATCACTGAACCTTAACTGGTGCTTGTGACAATAAATTCCAACTTGAACTTGATCAGCTTTTGTCTATATATTAAAAAAAGGATAATGCTGACTGACCGTGCACAATGTGACAGCTTGATTTCAAGAACAGGACAGGGGGCATTCCCTGAGGGATTCGGGTGGTTGGAAGAGGTTTTGTCTGTGTTTTTCCCCTCGGTTGTTGTCCGGGGAGGAAGGCAGCAGCACTCGGCTCGTCGGGGCTAGGATGCGCGTAGGAAGGCTGAGCTTGGATTGAGGCTTGGAAGGCTGAGCTCGCCTCCCCTGCCCCGACCCGCATCCGGTCCACCATGGAGGGGGGAGCGAGCAAACTCCACACGGACAGCGTCAGTGGTCACCCTGCCCGGAGACAGGCCCTTCGGCCCCTCTCGTCTGTGCAACCTCGGGCTTTCTGCAACACAATCTTGCACTGTTCAGCACTGGATATTGCGTTTATCATCACTGTATGTACACTTTGCTCTGGCGGCTGCGTGTGAACGGGCGATTTCATCACCTCCCGATCGATGTGCAGAACAACAAACTAATGAAGCATCTGGGACACAGTTCTCCTGGGTTGCTGCAGGCTGAAGCATCAAACTACTACCCTGTTGAGCCCCGTCAGTCCCACAGCACAGAAACACACAGCAATGCCTATCGAAGCTAGTCCCACATGCCCACGTCTGGCCCCTAACCCTCTCTGCCTTTTCCACCCATGCATTTAGAAAGGAGATGAGGAGGAATTTCTTTAGCCGGAGGGTGGTGAATCTGGAATTCATTGCCACAGAGGGCGGTGGAGGCCAAAGTCACAGGTATTGTTTAGATTTTAGAAATACTGCGCGGAAACAGGCCCTTCGGCCAACGAGTCATCGCCGACCAGTGATCAGCCCGTACACTACCTCCATCCTACACACATTAGGGACAATTTTACTGAAGCCAATTAACCTACAAACCAGCAGGTCTTTGGAAAGCAGAGAAGGAAACCGGAGCACTCTGGAGAAAACCCACGCAGTCACGGGGAGGAGAACGCGCAAACTCCATACAGACAGAGCGCCCGATGGTCGGGATCGAACCGGGGTCGGCCGTGAGCCAGCAACTCTAACCGCTGGGGCCCCACCATGACGACCAGAGAGGGATGGAGAGGTGAATACTTGCCACACTCTCTTGCCCCCCCCCCCTCCTCCGCCCTCCCCCTCTCTCTTTCTCCCTCCTCTCCCTTGCCTCTTCCTCTCTCCCCTTCTCTCTGTCTCCTCCTGCCCCCTCTCTTCTCTCCCCCCCTCCTCTCTCTCCCTCTCTCTCTCTTTCTCCCTCTCTCTCCCCCCTCCCTCCCTCTCTCTCGACACAACACACACACCACACACACTACGGAGGGAAGGGGGTTGGGAGGGGGACGGGGGGGATAGTGGGGTGGGATAGAAGGGGTAAAGGTGGAAAGGTGAGGGATAGAGGGTAAAGGTAGGTCCGACTCATTCCGTAAAACTCTCCCAAATTCCCCTACCCCCTCTCTGCAACGACCAGCTATCAGGAATAGCTACTTCCCCACAGCCATCAGGTTAATTAAAACTTGGCTCGGACAAAACTCGAACATTAATAACCCATTATCATTAATTTGCACTTGATCATTTATTTATTCATGTGTTATAATTTATATAATGGTATATGGACACACTGATCTGTTATGTCCGTCATGCCTACTGTGAATAACCCTTTATGCTCACAATTAATACTCAAAGACTAAATCTTGGAAGCAAGGAGATTTCTTTAATTTTTTACGAGTCTCAGACCGGGTGCCCTCTCCAACCCGAGACACACCGAAGCCAGAGAATCAATCCCCCTTTATACATACAGAATCTTACATTCAACCTCCCCTCCGGACCCTTTCTCCAATCAGGGACCGGAGGTGCACAATCTGTATGTACATCCCACCGTACATCCCCTCGCACCTCCCAATCATACATAGCATTCAAACATGTTCATGGTAATAGCAATTTCTTGACCAGGGGTGTTTTGTAATATTCATTTGTTCTATTAAGCATGCTCAATTGCTCATAAACTGGCCCAGTTTTACTCACCTCCAGTGAACCCATCTCAGATTTCCTATATCATTACTAAGAGCTAAGCTAACAGTGTCAAGGTCCCCCATCTATCACTTCCCTTCCAGCTGATAGTGATCTCTCTACAATCACTTCCCTTCTACAGCTATACAATGCTACACTTCTTACTCAAGACTCAAGTGGTCTGGCAAACCTTTCAGACACAGATGCGTCAGAATCCTCTCCCCATCCCCTCTCTGTTGAATTCTCTTTAAAAAAACTCTTTCTTCTAATAGGGTTTTTATCCCTCACAATCCCCCCTTTTTCTTTTGCTACGCATACACTGATTAAACCCTCAATTTTAAGTTCCTTCAACTGAACTGAACGTAACATTGTCCTAACCTTCTCCTCCTGTAAATCATGAACCTCCCCTGCGCATTATCATATCTATTTTCCTGTATTTTCTCCCCTTTCTCTCCCCATAGCAATGTCCACACAAAAAGCCTGCATCTGGACTTATAACTTTCTGTAATAAGTTCCCTAAAACATGGGATACATCAGGGAAAAAGATCAGTCCAGCCCATCTGCACATAGAAACACAAGTCCCCACCGTTCTCCACCAATGTTCCTCTCCGAGGATGGAATCCCACCATTGGGGGTTCCCATAATCGAATTCCACCTTTTGTATTGGAAACATTGCGCCAACTTCCGGATCCCTTATAGATATGTCCATCACATGCCTGTCCATTATCATCGTTGTTCAAACAGCAATTAAGGAGGTTGAATTTTCCCGCATACACCTACCTCCTTTCCTGGCCAGGAGGTAATTATAGGGCTAACCTGTTCTGGTATATCGCTGCTCTCATCTGCGTCTGCTGCTTTGCCAGCATCTCCAGCGCCCCCGCAGTTTTTCCCATATTTCTTAGTTAGATACCATTTTAGGCTACTCTGGCCCACCACACTCGACCGGGACTGATTTGGCCACTGGGTGACGATGCACTGGCAGGGTCTGCTGCCTACTATGAACGGCACCTTTGCCCAGGGCCTATCGATACACTCATCCCGACCGAGCGTCTGCCCGGACCCATACCTGGGGATCTCGGTCATGCCCAACTGTCTAGGTGTCCACCCCATCAGGTCCCATATTTCAACAGTGGATCCCCTCCACGGCCAACGTGAATTCATCAGTGTCCCTCCGCAGACCCAACAGTTTAGTCCACATTCAGATTCCAGCTATCCTGAGGGCCAAGTCCACAAATCAGGTTTTTTTTTTTCTCCTTCAGGGATCTCGATCTGCTTCTTATCTCTTCGACAGTGTCTGGTGCACTTGTGGCTGAGTAGGTGGGGGAGGGGAGGCTTAGTGACTACTACCTTAGTAACCTCTTTTATTACATCCTCCTTCGTCTTATCTATTGCCCATTTTACGATCTGAGAAGGAAAACTAACTGTACAATAAACCCATCTCTCTCCCCTTTGGGCAGGGAACGGCCCCCAAACTACCCTATATACCGCCTATGCCTTCCATCTAATACTCCTTTCCCCCATCTTTACATAAATGGTTCTAGCTTTCGGTCATGCATACTTTGTTCACATGGGAATGAAGGTAAATGATCTGATTATACCCCTCTGGTATTGAATAGGATGATAACATTATCACAATAATTAATACCTTTTACAACAATTACATACAAAGCAAACAATACCACGACTGCTCCTTCATTACTTTCAGTTATACAATCAATGCCTTTTTTTAAAGAATTTACTTTTGGGGTTTACTTCCCGCTTCACCGTCCACAGTTTCCTCCTCCTCGGGAACGGGTGGATCGACGGACTTTTTTTTTTTTCTTTAGACCCGGATCGCCGTGGGTACACTCCCCTTTTCATTTTTCGTATTGCTGTCTCGGTTTTCATTAACACTAGGTACGGTCCAGTCCACCTGGGGCTGGAGTTTCTCCTCCTTCCAATTTTTGACCAGTACCCAGTCCCGGCTTTTACAGCATGATTGGAAAAGTCGGTGCGGGCTTTGAGCCAATAATCCCCTTTAGCTTTTAATTCTTAAGGGAACGGGACACTGCCAGTAAATAGTTCCCTCAAGAATACATCACCTCCCTCGACGTTCAG
>JAVHYY010000535.1:0-178601 GCA_035221665.1 Okamejei kenojei | reverse complement strand
AATATTTATATTATTTACTTTCATAATTTCCCCTATTTATATTTATATTAACCTTATTTATCTTATATTCATATCACAAGGTTAGATGGTTTTCAGTTTGTTCGCCTGTTGTGGGGGTGTGTATGATTATTGGGTTGAGGCCCCGTTGTGAAGTAATGGGTCTATATGGGGAGTGCCCACCCCCCCTTGTTCTGGTACTTCCCCACATCGGGAACATATTCCTGCATCTAGCCTGTCCAACCTCTAAGAATTTTGTAAGTTTCTATAAGAATCCCGCTTCAATCGTCTAAATTTAGCGAGTTGTACAAGCAGGAGTCTAATCCTGTTTTCCTTCCATATGAAAAGGTCCTGCCATCCCAAGGAATGCAGTTATGGTGAAACTTCTCATGTACCCCCCTCTATAGGCAAAAGAAATGTCTTTCCTCAGGATTAGGAGACCAAAACTTGTACGCAATTACTCCGGGTTGTGGTCTCACCAAGACCTGTACAACTGGCACATAGAACCTCCCTGCTCCTATACTCAAAAAATCCTTTTGCTATGATGCTATGGAAGGGGGAGGAAGAAGAGGAGGGGTGGGTGAGGGGTGGAGAGGGAGAGAGGAAGGGGGGAGAGGATTGTGAGGAGGAGAGAGGGGAAGGGGGGGGAGGGGGGAGAGGAATAGGGGATGAGGAGGGAGAGGGGGAAGGGGGATAGGGAGGAGGTGTTGATTGTGTGAAGAGGGAGAGGGGTGAGAGGGAGAGGGGGTGGTGGTGAACGAGGGGAGAGGGGTAGAGGGGAGAGGAGGGGAGGGGTGGTGGAAAGAGGGAGAGGGGAGGGGGGAGGGGAGAGGGAGAGGGGAGAGGTGAAGGGGTTCGGGAAGAGAGGAGAGGGGAAGGGGGGATAGGGAGAGGGGTGGAAGACGGGGAGAGGTGTTGAAGCGGGAGAGGGGTAGAGGGAGAGGAGGGGAGGGGGGGGGAAGAGAGGGAGGAGAGGAGGAGGGGGAGGGGGAGGGGAGGGAGATGGGAGAGGGGAGATGGTAAAGGGGGGGAAGAGAGGAGAGGGGAGAGGGGGGAGAGGGGAGGGGAGGGGGGGAGGTGGAGGGAGGGGAGGAGAGGAGGGAGAGGGGGAGAGGGGAGAGGGGAGGAGAGTGGGAGGGGGGGAGAGGGGAGGAGGGGAGGTGGGGAGAGGGAGAGGGGAGTAGGGGGGTTGGGGAGGGGGCAGAGGGGGAAGGGGAGGAGGGGCGGGGAGGGGGAACAGGGGGAGGCACAGAGAGAAGGGAGAGAGGGGGAGGTGGGAGAGGGAGAGGGGAGGGGGAGGGGGAGATCAGGGAGGGGAGGGAGAGGGGTAAGGGGGGAGAGGGGAAGGGGGGAGGTAGAGGGGGAGGGGGGCGGAGGGGAGGGGGGAGGGGGAGGGAAGGGGAGAGGAGAGGAGGGGAGGGGGGGGGAGAGGAGAGAGGGGAGTGGGGAGGGGAGAGGGGAGGGGAAGGGGGGAGGGAGAGAGGGGAGGGGGGAGATGGGAGAGGGGGAGGAGGGAGGGGAGGAAGAAGGGGATGAGGGAAGGTGAGGACTGCCTCTGTATTCTCACCCGTTGGTCGGGGCGGGAGACATCTCCATTGCAGTGCCTCAGCGTCACAGCGGCTCTCTCGGCGCGGGCCTCTGCCGGCTTCCAGGGCATCAGGGGGGACTGGGCGGGGACGCTGGCCGCTGCCTCCTCCTGGGGTCGCGGCAGGCGCAGGGGCGAGGGATCCGCTCGCCGGGCTGGGGGGCCGCCTCCAGGGCGGGTCTCCGCAGCCGCCGACCCTCCATGGACGCCAGGGCGGGGAGGAAGGACTCCAGGTTGCGGCGTGTTCCAAGCCCGTGGAACCACGACCGGCTTGCTCCCGCGTCTGGGGGACGGAGCGAGATAGGGAAAACGGTCAGCCCGCCGCCATTTGAACACCGCCAACATAGAAAAAATAGCAGGAGTTGGCATTCAGCCTTCGAGCCAAGCAGCCTGCACAGCCATTCACTGTGATCGCGGCTGATCGGTCCCCGTTCCTGCTTCTCCCCATATACTGGACTCCGCTATCTTTAAGAGCCCTATCTAGCTCTTCTTGGAAAAGTATCCGGAGAAACCGGCCTCCACCGCACCTCTGAGGCCAGAGAATTCCACAGACTCACCACTCTCTGGGAGAAAGAAGTGTTTCCTCGTCTCTGTTCTAAATGGGCCGACCCCTTGTTCTTTTAAACTGTGTGTGTGGCCCCTGGTCCATGGACTCCAACCCAACCAATATCGGGAACATTTTTTTTTTTTTCGGCATTCTGGCACCGTCCAATCCCTTAAGATGTGTTAAATCCCCCTTCTTCTGTCTTTTAATGCCTACAGTATAAAGCCCAATCGAACCCATTCTTTCCATATGTCAGGTCCGCATCCGGGAATTTTGACAGAAGAGCTAAATAAACTCTCTTGAAAACATTACGCCCAGGGGTATGGATCATCGACCCAAAAACGTCACAACCCCATTCCTTCTCTCCTCCAGGGATGCTGCCCTGCCCCGCTGAGGAGTTACTCCAGAGTGTTTAAACGTACGGCATGCAGGTACACAGCAGGCAGTGAAGAAAGCGTATGGGAATGGCCTGTGCCCTTTATAAAACAAGAGGAATCCAAATATAGGGGCAAAGAGGTCCTTCTGCAGGTTGTACAGGGCCCTGAGGACCACACCTGAGTATATGCGCAGTTTTGGCTGTTGGCCTTCATAATCAAGAGGAGTTAGTCCAGGATCAAGATGGTCCTTCTGCAGTTTTACAGGCCTGGGTGACAAACTAGAGTATTGTGTACAGTTTTGGTCTCCTAATTTGAGGAAGGACATTCTTGCTATTGAGGGAGTGCAGCGTAGGTTTACAAGGTTAATTCCCGATATGCTGATAGAATGCGGCAGCTGGGCTTGTACACTCTGTAGTTTAGAAGGATGATGAAGAGGATATCTCATTGAAACATAATAAGACTGTTAAAGGGCTTGGACACACTAGAGGCAGGAAACATGTTCCCAATGTTGGGGGAGTCCAGAACCAGGGGCCACAGTTTAAGAATAAGGAGTAAGAGCCATTTAGAACGGGGGACGAGGGAAACACTTTTTTCTCACAGATGGCTGAGTGGTGAGTCTGGTGGAATTCCCTCTGCCTCAAGGGAGAGGGCGGGCGGTGGAGGCCGGTTCTCTGGATGCTTTCAAGAGAGAGCTGGATAGGGCTCTTAAAAATAGCGGAGTCAGGGGATATGGGAGAAGTGCAGGAATGGGGAACTGATTGGGGAGATCAGCCATAATCACATTGAATGCCGGGCTTGGCTCGAAGGGCCGAATGGCCTACTCCTGCACCTGTTATTGTCTATTGTCTATTGGAGAAGGAACTGCAGATGCTGGAAAAAACGAAAAGGTAGACAAAAATGCTGGTGAGAAAAGCTCAGAGCGGGTTGGAGGCAGCATCTATGGAGCGAAGGAATGGGGTGTGACGTTTCGGGGTCGAGACCCTTTGTCAGCTGACCCGAGACGTCACCCATTCCTTCGAGGCAGGCTCCACAGATGCTTTGCCTCACCCGCTGAGGATTTTTGACGACCCGGGATTTTTGTGGTCTACCGGGTTGACTTTCTCGCGGGACACGGTAAAGTCCCGTGACCCGCGGGGGGTACGGCCGCCGTCGCGCCTCGGGTAAAAGGGGCATCGGTTGTTCCCCCGCAGCGCGCTCCCCCCCCCCCCCCCCGCGCAACCCCGACGTTTCGCTCACCCGTTAATTGCCCGTGCGTTCGCATGGCCTCCAGCGCTGCTTCAGCGATCGAAGCGGCGATGTTGCTTATGGCTTCGTTGGTGGCCGAAAGGGCACTGGAGCAGACGCCTGTGCAGACGGGAGAGAGAGAGAGAGAGAGAGAGGGGGGGGGGCTCAGAAACTGCATACCACGGCTGGCGGGACTACGTGACGTGGTTCGTTCGTCGGTGATTGGAGCAGAATTAGGCCCTTCGGCCCATCGAGTCTACTCCGCCATTCGATCAACGCCCATCAGCCACCAAGCACGGCGCCCGGAGGCGGGGAGGCTGCAGCGAAATCGTAGCCGATCAGCAGAGACGGTTATTGGCTGGAACCTTCCCTCCATTGATGAACTGTACACTGCAAGGGCCAGGAAGCGAGCGGGCAAGGTCATCTCCGACCCCTCTCACCCTGGCCACAAACTCTTTGAATCACTTCCCTCTGGAAGGCGACTCCGGACTGTCAAAGCTGCCACAACCCGGACATAAAAAACACAGTTTTTATCTACCGTACTTGTCTACTCAAACAGCCAAAAAATCTGTAGCCTCCCTTTGATACTGGTATTTTATTTTGTTGGTTCACATGCTTGATCAATGGTGTTTTATCATTAATGTTGTATTATTATTAATGTTTAGTGTTTTCTGAGTCATTCGTAACTGTCACTGTATGTCATGTTGTTACTTGTGGGCGGAGCACCAAGGCAAATTCCTTGTATGTGAATACTTGGCCAATAAACTTACTTATTTACTTATCTATCTCTCCCTCCCAACCCCGTTCTCCTGCCTTCTCTCTGTAACCTCTGACACACATACTAATGACGGCCTCCACTGTGGCAATGAATCCCACAGATTCACCGCCCTCTGGCTAAAGAAATTCCTCCTCATCTCTTCTCTAAAAGTACGTCCTTTAATTCTTCTCCCCATAACACCCGCACTAATCAAGAATCTATCCCTCTCTGCCTTAAATGCATCTGCTGACATGTCACAAAGATTCCTGGGATGGCAGGACTTCCATATGAAGAAAGACTGGATAGACTCGGCTTGTACTCGTTGGAATTTCGAAGATCGAGGGGGGATCTTATAGAAACGTACAAAATTCTTAAGGGGTTGGGCAGGCTAGATGCAGGAAGATTGTTCCCGATGTTGGGGACGTCCAGAACAAGGGGTCACAGTTTTAGGATAAGGGGGAAGTCTTTTAGGACCGAGATGAGAATTTTTTTTTTCACACATTGTGTGGTGAATATGTGAAATTATCTGCCACAGAAAGTAGTTGAGGCCAGTTAATTGGCTATATTTAAGAGGGAGTTAGATGTGGCCCTTGTGACGGAGGTATGGAGAGAAGGCAGGTAAGGGATACTGAGTTGGATGATCAGCCATGATCATATTGAATGGCAGCGCAGGTTTGAAGGGCCGAATGGCCTACTCCTGCACCTACTTTCTTTGTTTCTAAAGGGATCAGGGGGTATGGAGAGAAGGCAGGTACAGGGATACTGAGTTGGATGATCAGCCATGATCATATTGAGTGGCGGTGCAAGCTCGAAGGGCCGAATGGCCTCCTCCTGCACCTATTTTCTATGTTTCTATGTCACAAAGAATTCCACAGATTCGCTAAAGAAATTCCTCCTTCTGACAGGAGCGTCCTTTAATTCTGAGGCTGTGCCCTCTGGTCCGAGACTCTCCCACTAGTGGAAACATCCTCTCCACATCCATGAACCAGGAGGCCCAGCGGGCGTAGGGAGAGGGGCTGCTGCTGCTGCGGCTGCACTCCATGGGCTGCACTACGTCGGGACGGGTGAGGCGGGGCCTGGACGTGGCGCTCCGACCCGACAGTCCCCTCGACCCGAGTAGTAGCAGTAAAATACAGGACAAGGGTGGTCTACTACGACCTCCTTCGACTAAACCTACGAGTAAAAAAACGGCCCGCGGATTTTTTTCCCATGGCGGGCATTTTTCAACATGTTGAAAAATACGCCGCGACCTAGCTGAGGCCTCGAGTATGCCCGGGACCACTCTCGAGCATGAAGGAGAGTTACAAAAACCTCTAGGGACCTCGTGACGACCATGCTGCGAGTATGAGTCGAGGGCAAACTCGCCAAAACTCGCGGATTAGGTCGCCGCAGTGAGACAGCCCCTTAAATCTCTATCGGAATATGTACAAATTTTGCCGTTAGCGCATCGTGTTTTCGAGGAGATGTGAAACGCACATGAACATCACACTCACACACGCAAATACTGATTCAGCACACTGATGCAATGATAAAGAAGGAACATCAGCGCCTCTACTTCCTGAAAAGACTACGGAGAGTCGGTTTGTCAAGGAGGACTCTCTCGAACTTCTACAGGTGCACAGTAGAGAGCATGCTGACCGGTTGCATCGTGGCTTGGTTCGGCAACTTGAGCGTCCAGGAGCGGAAAAGGACGCAGAAAGTTGTGACCACTGCCCAGTCCATCATCGGCTCTGACCTCCACACCATCGAGGGGATCTATCGCAGTCTCTGCCTCAAAAAGGCTGGCAGCATCATCAAAGACCCACACCATCCTGGCCACACACTCATAGAAACATAAAAAATAGGTGCAGGAGTACGCCCTTCGGCCCTTCGAGCCTGCACCGCCAATCAATATAATCATGGCTGATCATCCAACTCAGTATCCCGTACCTGCCTTCTCTCCATACCCCCTGATCCCTTTAGCCACAAGGGCCACATCTAACTCCCTCTTAAATATAGCCAACGAACTGGCCTCACTACTTTTCTGTGGGAGATTCACATATTCACCACTCATGTGTGAAAAAAAAATTCTCATCTTCGGTCCTAAAAAGATTCCCCCTTATCCTAAAACTTGTGACATCTAACTCTTCTTAAATATCGCCAATGAACTGGCCTCAACTACCTTCTGTGGCAGAGAATTCCACAGATTCACCACTCTCTGTGTGAAAAATGTTTTCCTCATCTCGGTCCTAAAAGACTTCCCCTTATCCTTAAACTGTGACCCCTTATTCTGGACTTCCCCAACATTGGGAACAATCTTCCTGCATCTAGCCTGTCCAACCCCTTAAGAAATTTGTAAATTTCTATGATCCCCCCTCAATCTTCTAAATTCTAGCGAATACAAGCCGAGTCTATCCAGTCTTTCTTCATATGAAAGTCCTGCCATCCCAGGAATCAGTCTGGTGAACCTTCTCTGTACTCCCTCTATGGCAAGAATGTCTTTCCTCAGATTTGGAGACCAAAACTGTACGCAATACTCCAGGTGTGGTCTCACCAAGGCCATGTACAACTGCAGTAGAACCTCCCTGCTCCTACACTCAAATCCTTTTGCTATGAATGCTAACATACCATTCGCTTTCTTCACTGCCTGCTGCGCCTGCATGCCTACTTTCAATGACTGGTGTACCGTGACACCCAGGTCTCGCTGCATCTCCCCTTTTCCTAAAGACCCACACCATCCTGGACACACACTCATCTCTCCGTTGCCATCGGGAAGAAGGTACAGGAGCCTGAAATCTGGTACATCCAGGTTCAGGAATAGCCCCTTCCCCACAGCCATCAGGCTATTAAACTTGCCATCAAACAGACTCTGAACTGCACCAGCCTATTGCACTTTATCCGTTTATTTATGTGTGTATTGAACTGAATTGTTCTGTATTTTTGCTTGCAATACTCTGTTGTGCTGCAGTAAGCAAGAATTTCATAGTCCTATCTCTCTTGACTCTTCTCTTATGAAGGAAAAAAAAGGAGGCCTGGTTGCTTTCACACTCACGCATCCACAGCCCCCAAACGTCCTTGCATCGGGCTCTACAAGTCCGCCACGCTTTTACCCGCGCCAACGCAGGCCGGTTGGTCTGAGAGAGGGAATGATGGCTGTGTCCACTCAGCGGGGAAGGCAGTAGCTTGTATAGTTATCTCCAATCAGGGCGAAAAGGAACGTGAGGGGAATCACCGCCCTACAACTATACAACCTACTACCTCAGCAAGCCGAAGCAGAAGGGGTCTGTCCCTCTCGTCCCCAAACGCCGCCACTCCCCGCGGCTGCACAAGCGCCGCCGTGTGCTGCGAGCGCCGGTGCCGAGGTTTACATTCGGACCGGAGCGTTTAAGGGCACGTCGAACAGAACACAGAACAGAACGGACTGATAAAGGACCCCGATCCGAAACACACTCCCGTCCATGTTCTCCACAGAGACGCTGCCTGACTCTGAAAGTGGTCTAACCAAAATTCCTGCATGGTTGCATCCCAGAAGGTTCTGACTAGGGGTGCTGTCTGTACGGAGTTTGCACGTTCTCCCCGTGACCGCGTGGGTTGATCTCCAGGTGCTCCGGCTTCCTCCCACACTCCAAACAGAGCCGGAGTGTGAAGAAGGGACTCGGCCCGAAACGTCACCCATTCCTTCTCTCCAGAGACGCTGCTGGACCCGCTGAGTTACTCCAGCTTTTTGTGTCCATCGACAGGTCTGTAGGTTTAGTTTAGAAATACAGCGCGGAAACAGGCCCTTCGGCCCATCGAGTCCGCACCGACCAGCGATCCCCGCAAGGCTCGGTGCTGGGACCCCAGCTATTTACAATATATATTAATGTTTTGGACCAGGGGATTGAATGCAACATCTCCAAGTTTGCGGATGACACGAAGCTGGGGGCGGTCGGTGTTAGCTGTGAGGAGGATGCTAGGAGGCTGTAAGGTGACCTGGATAGACTGGGCGAGTGGGCAAATGCATGGCGTATAATGTGGATAAATGTGAAGTTATCCACTTTGGGGGCAAGAACAGGAAAATAGACTATTATCTGAATGGTGGCCGATTAGGAAAAGGGGAGATGCAACGAGACCTGGGTGTCATGGTACACCAGTCATTGAAAGTAGGCATGCAGGTGCAGCAGGCAGTGAAGAAAGCGAATGGTATGTTAGCATTCATAGCGAAAGGATTTGAGTATAGGAGCAGGGAGGTTCTACTGCAGTTGTACAGGGTCTTGGTGAGACCACACCTGGAGTATTGCGTACAGTTCTGGTCTCCAATATGAGGAAAGACATTCTTGCCATAGAGGGAGTACAGAGAAGGTTCACCAGACTGATTCCTGGGATGGCAGGACTTCCATATGAAGAAAGACTGGATAGACTCGGCTTGTACTCACTAGAATTTAGAAGATTGAGGGGGGATCTTATAGAAACGTACAAAATTCTTAAGGGGTTGGACAGGCTAGATGCAGGAAGATTGTTCCCGATGTTCGGGAAGTCCAGAATAAGGGGTCACACAGTTTAAGGATAAGGGGGAAGTCTTTTAGGACCGAGATGAGAATTTTTTTTTTCACACAGAGAGTGGTGAATCTGTGGAATTCTCTGCCACAGAAGGTAGTTGAGGCCAGTTCATTGGCTATATTTAAGAGGGAGTTAGATGTGGCCCTTGTGGCTGAAGGGATCAGGGGGTATGGAGAGAAGGCAGGTACGGGATACTGAGTTGGATGATCGGCCATGATCATATTGACTGGCGACGCAGGCTCGAAGGGCCGAATGGCCTACTCCTGCACCTATTGTCTATTATCTCGGAGAAAACCCACACAGGTCACGGGGAGAACGTACAAACTCCGTACAGACAGTGCCCGTGGTCGGGATAGAACCTGGGTCTCTGGCGCTGGAAGGCAGCAAATGTACCGCCAAGCATTGGCTTTGGTAAAAACTGTAAAAATTGTGTGTAGGATAGTGTTAGTATGCGGGGATCGCTGGTCGGTGTGGTCTCGGTGGGCCCGGAGTGCCTGTATTGCGCTGTATCTCTGAAGGTCTGAGGTGAAAGGAGCAGAATTAGGCCATTCGGCCCATCGAGGCCACTCCGCCATTCAATCACGGCTGATCTATCTCTCCCTCCCGACCCCATTGTCCTCCTGCCTTCTCCCCATAACCCCCGACACCCGCACTAATCAACAATCTATCTACCTCTGCCGTAAAAAAAAAAAAATCCATCGACTTGGCCTCCACAGCCGTCTGTGGCAAAGAATCCCACAGATTCACCGCCCTCTGGCTAAAGAAATTCCTCCTCATCTTCCCAAAGGACCGTCCTTTAATTCGGAGGCTGTGCCCTCTGGTCCTAGACTCCCCCACTGGTGGAAACATCCTCTCCACATCCACTCGAACCAAGTGTTTCGAGGAGGTATCCTCCTCATCCTTCTAACCCCGGACACCCGTGCTAATCAAGAACCTATCTCTGCTATAAAACGATATCCATTGACTTGGCCTCCACTGCCCTCTGTGGCAACGTATGTCCGTACTTCATTAGGAAGATTGGCTTAACTCATCTGGTGCACGGATCTTCCGTTGTATGGAGACTTTGAGCGTCTTCGGGGGAAGCCATCTTTGCCACCGTGGGAAAGACAGTAGATTGTATAGTTAACTCCGAGATCGGGTATGACCCAAAAAACTATACAACCTACTACCTCATCCCAAAGGGCATCGTTCCACCTCCTTGTGGATTGTCACCTTGTCGTGGTGGAGAAGCTTGTGCAGTCCGTGAGATTCTGAGAGCGACGCCGTCTGCAGCCCCGCTCCTGGTCGGGCCACCCATGGTGGTAAGGTCGAGGGGGGAGGACTCGGATGAGAGCAAACCAACCCAAGACCTCAACGAGTGGAACAGGCGTGGCGGAGAAGCTTGTGTGGTCCTGAGATCCTGAGAGCGACGCCGTCTGGAGCCCCGCTCCTGGTCGGGCCACCCATGGCGGTAAGGTCGAGGGGGGAGGACTCGGACAGAGAGCAATCCAACCAAGACCTCAACGGTGGAACAGGCGGAGGACAACGGCCGACCTTAGTGGAGCGCAGCTACGGCTGGGAAGGCGGATGAAGGCTGCAGCAGAAAAGGGTCCCCGGTCGTCTTGGACTCCGTGCCACAGGATCCCGACCCATATCCGTCAAGGACCGTGGGGCGGCTGTCTCTGCGGCAGTCTCCTCACGTTAAACAAAGTCACGCACCGGCGTCGTCACCCACAAGTCACCCATAGTCTATTACTATGGATAGGGCAGGTTTGAAGGGTTTTGGGCCAAACAGCGGGCACGTGGGACATGTTGGCCGGCGCGGGCGAGTTGGGCCGGTGTCCGCGCTGTGCGAGGTACGCGGGCAGGAATTAGCGCGAGGCAGTGCGGCGTAACCAACCTGTCTGATTCTTGTCACCTTGAACAGTCGAGTTGGCAGCTCCTGTGGAATCTGCGGCCTGTGTGGACAAACAGCGCAGGAAAGTCGAGTCAGTGCCGAGTCAGATGCTGCCTCACCTAATAGACAATAGATGCAGGAGTAGGCCATTCGGCCCTTCCAGCCAGCGCCGCCATTCAATGTGATCACGGCTGATCATCCCCAATCAGCCCCCGTTCCTGCCTTCTCCCCATATCCTCTGACTCCGCTATCTTTAAGAGCCATATCTAGCTCTCTCTTGAAAGTATCCAGAGAAATGGCCACCACCGCCCTCTGAGGCAGAGAATTCCACAAACTTACAACTCTCTGAGAAAAAGTGTTTCCTCGTCTCCGTTCTAAATGGCTTACCTCTTATTCTTAAACTGTGTGTGGCCCCTGGTTCTGGACTCCCCCAACATCGGAAACATATTTCCTGCCTCTAGCGTGTCCAAACCCTTAACAATCTTATTTGTTTCAATAAGATCCCCTCTCATCCTTCTAAACTCCAGAGTGTACAAGCCCAGCCACTCCATTCTCTCAGCATATGACAGTCCTGCCATCCCGGGATTAACCTGGTGAACCTACACTGCACTCCCTCAATAGCAAGAATGTCCTTCCTCAAATTGGGAGAACAAAACTGCACACAATACTGCAGGTGTGGTCTCACTAGGGCCCTGTACAACTGCAGAAGGACCTCTTTGCTCCTACACTCGACTCCTCCTGTTATGAAGGCCAACATGCCATTTGGTTTCTTCACTGCCTGCTGTACCTGCATGCTTACTTTCATCGATTGATGAACAAGGACCCCGCAGATCCACTTTTCCCAACTTGACGCCATTTAGATAGTAATCTGCCTTCCTGTTTTTGATACCACGTGTGGATAACCTCACATGTGTCCACATAGAAAATAGGTGCAGGAGGCCATTCGGCCCTTCGAGCCAGCACCACCATTCATTGTGATCATGGCTGATCGTCCCCTGTCAATAACCCGTGCCTGCCTTCTCCCCATATCCCTTGACTCCACTAGCCCCTAGAGCTCTATCTAACTGTCTCTTAAATCCATCCAGTGACTTGGCCTCCACTGCCCTCTGTGGCAGGGAATTCCATAAATTCACAACTCTCTGGGTGAAAGGTTTTTTTCTCACCTCCACATTAAACTTTTTTTTGATGAATATTTTTATTAATTGTAAATACATATTAATAGAAAATACTTCTTACATTCAATCGTAATATTATTAATATTAACATTTAAGACTTATTTATATTTCTATACATTTTTTTTTATAAGTAAGAAAAGATAGAGAAAAATAATATAAAGATAAGAAATCAAAAATAAAGAAGTGAATGGAGTATTAAAAAGTTATCCATCGTTGGAGATATATCCATGATTTGTTATACGTATTTCTTCATCTATTCCATTATTCAGGTTTCAGTCAGGCTCTCGCACCGAGCCACTTTGACCTTTAGATATTCAATGTATGGAGACCATATTCCTCCAAAAAGATCCAACCTGTCCATTAGGACGAGCCTCAATCTTTCCAGATGGAGTGTCTCCGATATTCCTGTAATTACATTTTGATTGTGGGGGATGTAGGACCTTTCCAGAATTTTAATATAAATTTTTCCCCAATTATTAAACTATAATCAATAAAAATTATTTGAATTGTTTCCAGTATTCCCAATATTATAACTTCATTTGCCCGCTACCTGTCCAGTTTGCATCATCACAAATCATTCTTATCCTCCCACAGGGTCTCCTCCATACTGCCCTCGCTTTCCCCCACACGCAAACAGGGCAGAGTCCCCCTGGTTCATCAAATACAGTCTCCGCCATACCTCACGTGAACCTCCACCCCGGCCACAACTTCCCAAAAGACCGCTTCCGCCTCCCTTGTCCCGTTCCCCGGGAATCGCAAGAAATGCAAATTCACCTCCCCCTCACTGTCCTTTCAGACTCATCCAGGTCCGCCCGAGTTCACCTGCACTCTCCAACCTCATCTACTCATCCGCTGCTCCAGAGATCTATATCGGTGAGACCAAGCGGAATCGCTTCGCCGAACATGGACCTTCCGGTGGCTACTTCAACTCCCCCTCAATCCGACCTCTCGGTCCCTGGCCTCCTCCATGGCCCGAGTGAGCAACAATTCACCTCATACGCTTGGGGAGTCTGCATCTTTGGGCCATTGCCTGTTAATGCTGCTCCCTGGCATTCCCCTATCTCTATCTCCCTCCCCCACCCTAGAGTCACACCACAAACAGCTTACATGGCTTGTCCTTTATCATCGTGCATATCTTTCATTCATTGGTCTATATCTCTCGTGATCCTGACCATCTCTCGACCCGAAACGTCGCTATCTCCTTCGCTCCTTAGATTGGCACCCCTGAGCTTTTTGTGTACCCTTGCATCATCAGCACATTTGCAGATGACACAAAGATAACCCGCTGAGTTACTCCAGCTTTTTGTGTCGACCTTCGGTTTTATCAGCATCAGAGCGGAAGAGACTGCAAAAAAGTAGTAAGCACTGCCCAGTCCATCATCGGCTCTGAACCTCCCTTCCATCGAGGGGATTTATCGCAGTCGCTGCCTCAAAAAGGCTGGCAGCATCATCAAGGACCCACACACCACCCTGGCCGCACACTCATCTCCCCGCTGCCTTCAGGTTGAAGGTACAGGAGCCTGAAGACTGCAACGACCGGGTTCAGGAATAGCTACTCCCCCACAGCCATCAGGCTATTAAACCTGGCTCGGACAAAACTCTGAACATTAATACCCCATTATCTGTTATTTGCCCTTGATCCGTTTATTTATTCATGTGAGTATTTACGTATATAATGGTATATGGACACACAAGATCTGTTTTGTAGTCGCGGGTACAGAAAATGCTGGAGAAACTCAACCGGTGCAGCAGCATCTAAGGAGCGAAGGAGATGGGCAACGTTTCGGGCCAAAACCCTTCTTCTGTTTTGTAGTCAATGCCTACTATGTTGGACTTAGGCAGTGAAGAAAGCAAACGGTATGTTAGCATTCATAGCGAAAGGATATGAGTATAGGAGCAGGGAGGTTCTACTGCAGTTGTACAGGGTCTTGGTGAGACCACACCTGGAGTATTGCGTGCAGTTTAGGTCTCCAAATCTGAGAAAATACATTCTTGCCATAGAGGGGGTACAGAGAAGGTTCACCAGACTGATTCCTGGGATGTCAGGACTTTCATATGAGGAAAGACTGGATAGACTTGGCTTGTACTCGCTAGAATTTAGAAGACTGATGGGTGGATCTTATAGAAACTTACACAATTCTTAAGGGGTTGGACAGGCTAGATGCAGGAAGATTGTTCCCGATGTTGGTGAAGTCCAGAACAAGGGGTCACACAGTTTCAGGATAAGGGGGAAGTCTTTTAGGACCGAGATGAGGAAATCATTTTCCACACAGAGAGTGGTGAATCTGTGGAATTCTCTGCCACAGAAGGTAGTTGAGGCCAGTTTGTTGGTTATATTTAAGAGGGAGTTAGATGTGGCCCTTGTGGCCAAAGGGATCAGGGGGTATGGAGAGAAGGCAGGTACGGGATACTGAGTTGAATGATCAGCCATTGTCATATTGAATGGCCGAATGGCCTACTCCTGCACCTATTTTCTATGTTTCTATGTTCTGCTGTGCTGAAGGAAAGCAAGAATGTCATTGTCCTCTCAGGGGCTTGACTTGAACTTGAATATCTGCAGCTCGTTCACTCACCGGCGCGTTCTGCTCCTTGTTCTCCTTCTCCTCCTTGGCCTTCTCATCCCTCCTGGCCTCTTCCTCGGCCAGTTGCTTCCTCCGTTTCTCCCTCCTCTCCTCCAGCTCCTCGTCTCGCAGCGACTCCAAGTGCTGGATGACTGGCACCTTCACCACTGGGAAGGAAGGAAGGAAGGGGGAGAGGCTGTCAGTCTGTGGGGAAGGAGGATACCCCCCCCCCCCCCCCCAACCCCAACCCCGGCTCCCTCACAACCCCGACGTGCAGCCCGACACTGCCGCCGGCCCGCAACAGTGCCGGGCTCACGATGGTTCAATCTTTCGTCAGTCAAAGGCCTAAAGACAATAGGTGCAGGAGTTTGGCCCTTCGAGCCAGCACTGCCATTTAATATACAGTAAGGCCTCTTCGAACCAGCACACTGCCATTCAATAGACATAGGAGCAGGAGTGCCTTCGAGCCGCCTGCCACAGACAATAGGTGCAGGAGTAGGCCATTTGGCCCTTCGAGCCAGCACTGCCATTCAATAGACAATAGGTGCAGGAGTAGGCCATTCGGCCCTTCGAACCAGCACTGCCAGTCAATAGACAATAGGTGCAGGAGTAGGCTATTTGGCCCTTCGAGCCAGCACTGCCATTCAATAGACAATAGATAATAGGTGCAGGAGTAGGCCATTTGGCCCTTCGAACCAGCAATGCCATTCAATAGACAATAGGTGCAGGAGTAGGCCATTCGGCCCTTCGAGCCAGCACCGCCATTCAATGTGATCATGGCTGATCATCCCCAATCAGTACCCCGTTCCTGCCTTCTCCCCATATCCCCTGAATTCGCTATCTTTAAGAGCCCCATCTAATTCTCCAGAGAACCGGCCTCCACCGCTCTCTAAGGCAGAGAATTCCACAGACTCACAACTCTCTGTGAGAAAAAGTGTTTCCTCGTCTCCGTTCTAAATGGTCGACCCCTTATTCTTAAACTGTGTGTGGCCCCTAGTTCTGGACTCCCCCAACATCGGGAACATGTTTCCAGCCTCTAGCGTGTCCGAACCCGTAACAAACTTATATGTTTCAATGAGATCCCCTCTCAACCTTCTAAACTCCAGAGTATACAAGCCCCGCCATCCCGGGACTGTCATATTTTGTCACAAAGAAAGATGGAGTGACTGGGCTTGAATACTCAGGAATTTAGAAGGATGAGAGGGGATCTTATTGAAACATATATTGGATTAAGCTGAGAGAATGGAGTGGCTGGGCTTGTGTACTCTGGAATTTAGCAGGATGAGAGGAAATCTTATTGAAACATATATTAAATTATTAAGCGATTGGACACACTAGAGGCAGGAAGCATATTCCCGATGTTGGGAGAGTCCAGAACCAGGGTCCACACACAGTTTAAGAATAAGGGATCGGCCATTTAGAACGGAGATGAGGGAAAACCTTTTTCACCCAGAGAGTTGTGAGTCTGTGGAATTCTCTGCCTCAGAGGGCGGTGGAGGCCGGTTCTCTGGATGCTTTCAAGAGGGAGTAAAATAGAGCTCTTAAAGATAGCGGAGTCAGGGGATATGGGGACTCAGAAGGCAGTGGAGGCCAATTCATTGGATATTTTCAAGAGAGAGAGGGGGAGTTTTCAGACCGCCATTTTGTCCATTTTCAGACCGCCATTTTGACAAGGCGTTACGTAGCCTCTAGTTTTGAGCTTCGGGCCCGCAGCGAGGGGGCAGCGCAGACTGCGCTGCTACTCACCTGCAACGCAGTCGTGCATGCTCTCCGCATCCAGCACTTTGCATTCTTCAGTCCAGCGCGTCAGAGCGGTCGGGATGCTGGACAGTGTCCCTGCAGAGAGAGGGGGAAAGGGAGAGAGAGAGAGAGAGAGAGAGGGAGAGAGGGAAGAGAGAGGGGAGAAAGAGAAAGAGAGAGAGAGGGGGGAGACAGGAGAGGGGAGGGGGGGGGGAGGGGGGAGGGGGGGGGAGAGAGAAAGAAGAGGGGAGGAGGGAGAGAGGGAGAGAGGGAGAGAGAGAGAGAGAGGGGGGAAGAAAGAGGGAGTGAAGAGAAAAGAAGAGAGGAGAGAGAGAGAGAGGGGAGGAGGGAGAGAGAGAGGGGGGGATGGGAAGAGGAAGAGGGAGAGGGAGGGGGAGGGGGAGAGAGAGAGAAAGAAGAGGGAGTGGGAATGGGGAGACAGGAGAGGGAGGAGGAGGAGGGAGAGGGAGGGGAAGGTGGAGGGAGGGAGGGAGAGAGATCAAGAGAGATGCTGTTATTACTAACAAGAACACGGCCACTCAGCACCAGAGACCCGGGTTCGATCCTGACCACAGGTGCTGTCTGTACGGAGTTTGCACGGTCTCCCCACCACCCGCGTGGCTTTTCCCCGAGGCCTTCTCCAAGATGGCGGCTCTACTGTCGGTTTAGAAGGATCTATCTCTCCCTCCTGACCCCATTCTCCTGCCTTCTTCCCGTAACCCCCGACGCCCGCACTAATCAACAATCTGTCCATATCTGCCTTAAAAATACCCGTTGGCCTCCACAGCCTCCCGTGGCAATTAATCCCACAGATTCACCACCCTCTGACTAACAAAATTCCACCTCATCTCCTTCCTAAAGGAACGTCCTTTAATTCTGAGGCCGTGCCCTCTGGTCCTAGACTCTCCCACTAGTGGAAACATCCTCTCCACATCCACTCTATCCGGGCCGCCCACTATTCGGTGACGTTTCAATGAGGTGTCCCCTCATCCTCCAGCGAGTACAGGCCCAGTGCAGACAAACCCTCAGCCTACGCTAACCCACTCATTTCTGGGAATCGTTCCCAGAAATCTCCTTGTACAGTGGGTCGCACGGTGGCACAGCGGTAGAGTTGCCGCCTCGCAGCGCCAGAGACCCGGGTTCCACCCCGAACCACTGGCGCTGCCCGCGCGGAGTTTGTTCTCCCCTCTCCCTCCTCTCCCTCTCCCCTCTCCTCTCCCTCCCCTCTCCTCTCTCTCTCCTCTTCTCATTTTGCTCCTTCCCTCCCCCTTCTCCCTCCACGCTCGTCTCTCCTCCCCTCTCCCTCCCCTCAATCCCGCCTCCCCCGTCACCACACACCCTCTTCCTTCTCCCCCTCTCTCACTCCCTTCCTCATCTCTCCTTCCTCCCTCCCTCTCCCCTCTCCTTCTCTTTCCCCCCTCTCCGCTCTCTTTCTCTCTCGCCTCCTCTCTCTCTCCCCGCCTCTCTCCCCCCTCCTCCCTCTCTTCCTCTCTCCTCTCATCCTCCCCTCCTCCGTCCCTCTCTCTCTCTCTCTCCCCGCATCACCACCCCCCCCGCGGGGTTTTCTCCGGGTGCTCCGGTTTCCTCCCACGTTCCAAAGACGTGCGGGTTAATAGGCTTGGCGTGAATGTAAATGGCCCCACAGTGTGTGTCGGGTAGTGTTAGGGTGCGGGGATCGCTGGTCGGCAAGGACTCGGTGGGCCAAAGGGCCTGCTTCTGCGCTGTATCTCTAAACTAACGTGATCTTAGGGGGAAGAGGATCCTTCATCGGTCTGAAGAAGGATGTGCTGGCTTTGGAGAGGGTCCAGAGGAGGGTTACCAGAACAGATCCCAGGGACGAGTAGGTTAACGCACGATGAGCGTTGGGCCAGTACTCGCTGGAGTTTAGAAGAGCGAGGGGGGGGGAGAGAGGAAACTCGTTGAAACGTGCAGACAATAGACAATAGGAGGCTATTCAGCCCTTCGAGACAGCACCGCCATTCACTGTGATCGTGGCTGATCGTTCCCTATCAATAACCCGTGCCTGCCTTCTCCCCACATCCCTTGACTCCACTAGCCCCTAGAGCTCTATACAACTCTCTCTTAAATCCATCCAGTGACTTGGCCTCCACTGCCCTCTGTGGCGGGGAATTCCACAAATTCACAACTCTCTGGGTGAAAAGGTTTTTTCTCACCTCAGTCTTAAATGACCTCCCCTTTATTCTAAGACTGTGGCCCCTGATTCTGGACTCGCCCAACATTGGGAACATTTTTCCTGCATCTAGCTTGTCCAGTCCTTTTATAATTTTATATATTTCTATAAGATCCCCTCATCCTTCTAAACTCCAGAGTGTACAAGCCCAGCCGCTCCATTCTCTCAGCATATGACAGTCCCGCCACCCCGGGAATTAACCTTGTAAACCTACGCTGCACTCCCTCAATAGCAAGAATGTCCTTCCTCAAATTTGGAGACCAAATTTGAGTTTTTTCTCACCTCAGTCTTAAATGACCTCCCTTTTATTCTAAGACTGTGGCCCCTGGTTCTGGACTCGCCCAACATTGGGAACATTTTTCCTGCATCTAGCCTGTCCAGTCCTTTTATAATTTTATATGTTTCTACAAGATCCTCCCCTCATCCTTCTAAACTCCAGTGAATACCAGCCTTAGTCTTTTCAATCTTTCCTCATATGACAGTCCCGCCATCCCGGGAATTAACCTGGTGAACTTACGCTGCACTGCCTCAATCACAAGGATGTCCTTCCTCAAATTAGGGGACCAAAACTGTACATGATACTCCAGATGTGGTCTCACCAGAACCCTATACAACTGCAGAAGAACCTCTTTACTCCTCTACTCAAGTCCTCTTATTATGAAGTCCAACATGCCAAAATTGCACACAATACTCCAGGTGTGGTCTCACCAGGGCTCTGTACAACTGCAGAAGGGCTTCTTTGCTCCTATACTCAACTCCTCCTGTCCTCGTACCCTCTCCCCTATGAACAGGGTGTCCAAAGATGAGGATGGTGGGTGAAAAATGCAGCCAGCAGCCCCTTTAGGTATTCAAACAGTGGCTGCAGCCTCATGAATTCCATGTACACGTGGTACACAGATTCTTCCAGCTGGCAAAAGTGGCGAGTCTGTGAACCGTGGGAGAAACTGGCTGCAGTGAACACCTCGTTGCAGTACCGTCCACCCCAGTTCCCAGATGTAGAGTGGGAGAATCCCTGCTTAGAGGGACCCCGCTCGCGACCGGAAGGCAACACCGACCGACCGCACGGGAGGGGGTGGGGAGGGTGGGAAGGGACAAGTTGACCGGGGAGCGTCGGAGAAGGGGACGGGGGAAAGCGGCCGTTTACCTGCTTGGCTGGTGGTGGCCGTCTGGTCGTGGAAGAAGTCGTCGAGAAGGTCGTCGTCGGAGCGGGCGATGATGTGCACGTCGTCGTTACCCACCAGCAGGCGGGCGCGCCCTCGGCTCTGCAGCGGCAGGCTGCTGCTCAGCTGCAGGATGTCCGCCGCTGCCGACGGACCCAGCAACCTGCGGGCAGAGGCAGAGGCGGCGTCAGGCCTGGGGCCGGGGGAGGCTCAACATACAACACACAATAGACAACAGGTGCAGGAATAGGCCATTCGGTCCTTCGAGCCAGTACCGCCGTTCAATAGACAATAGATGCAGGATTAGGCCATTCGGCCCTTCGAGCCAGCACCGCCATTCAATAGACAATAGATGCAGGATTAGGCCATTCGGCCCTTCGAGCCAGCTCCGCCATTCAATGGACAATAGGCAATAGATGCAGGAGTAGGCCATTCGGCCCTTCGAGCCAGCACCGCCATTCAATAGACAATAGATGCCGGAGTAGGCCATTCGGCCCTTCGAGCCAGCACCACCATTCAATAGGTAATAGACAATAGATGCAGGAGTAGGCCATTTGGCCCTTCGAGCCAGCACTGTCATCACGATGATCATGGCTGGTCATCCCCAATCAGTACCCCGTTCCTGCCTTCTCCCCATATCCCTGACTCTGCCATCTTTCAGGCACTATCTAGCTCTCTCTTGAAAGTATCGAGTGAACCGGCCTCCACCGCCCTGAGGCAGAGAATTCCACAGACTCACAACTCTCTGTGAGAAAAAGTGTTTCCTCGTCTCCGTTCTAAATGGCCGACCCCTTATTCTTAAACTGTGGCCCTTGGTTCTGGACTCCCCCAACATCGGGAACATGTTTCCTGCCTCTAGCGTGTCCAAACCCTTAACAATCTTATATGTTTCAATGAGATTCCCTCTCAGCCTTCTAAACTCCAGTGTATACAAGCCCAGCCGCTCCATTCTCTCAGCATATGACAGTCCCGCCATCCCGGGAACTAACCTGGTGAACCTTCAATACCAACTCCCTCAATAGCAAGAATGTCCTTCCTCAAATTAGGGGACCAAAACTGCACACAATACTCCAGGTGTGGTCTCACTATGGCCCTGTACAACTGCAGAAGGACCTCTTTGCTCCTATACTCAACTCCACTTGTTCTGAAGGCCAACAGGCCATTCGCTTTCTTCACAGCCTGCTGCACCTGCAATGCCCGGTCACCGTTCGCCATCGAAACTGCCGCCAGCTTCACCGCCAAGGAATTGCCGGCGCCGTTGCCCAGGCGCTGATTGTCGCCCCCCCGGAGGACTTCTCGCTTACACGGGTGCGGGCGGGGCGGACCGCTCGGCAAGAGCGTGCATGCGCAAGGGTGAGCGTGCGTGTGTGAGCGTGTGCACGAGGCTGTGGTCAGAGGTGGTTCCATTCGGGAGGTGGATTCTTGCACGTGTGGTGTGCGCGCACTACGCTCTCCTGGATGCCAGCGCGTGAGAGGATGCGTGCTTGTGTGCGCGTGCGCGCGCGCGAGTGAGTACACACTGGCCACGAGGATGTACGTGTGTATGCGCGAGTTTGCGCGTGCAGGTATGCGTGAGGATGTAAGTGTGCGCGCAACGGTGTGTGTGCGTGTGTGTCTGTGTGTTTACGCGCGTGTGTGCGTGCATCTGTGTCTGTCTGTGTGTGTTTGTGTTTACGTGTGTGTGTGTCAGTGAGTGTGTGTGTGTGTCTGTCTGTCTGTGTGTGTCTGTCTGTTTGTGTGAGTGCGTGTGTGTTTACGCGTGTGTGTGTGTGTGTTTACGTGAGTGTGTGTGTGTGTGTTTGTGAGTGTGTGTGTGTGTGTTTACATGTGTGTCTGTGTCTGTGTGTGTTTTCGCGCATGTGTGTGAGCGTCTGTGTGCGCATGTGTCTGTCTGTGTGTGTGTGTGTGCGTGTGAGTGTTTGTCTGTGTGCGCGCGCGTGAGTGTGAGTACGAGTGCGTGATGCGTGCGCGAATGTGATTGCATGCGTGCATGCACGGGAGTGCGTGCGCGTCAGTGTGAGTGAGAGTGCGTGTGCGTGAGCGCGTGCGCGTGCGTGACCCGTGACTCCGTCCCTTGCCCTCCCTGCCCAGCGGCGCTGTGCGCCGGTACCTCTGCAGGATGAGCGGTGGGTTGGGCTGCCTGTTGCCGGGGTAGTGCACGTGGATGGTGTGGCCCGTGTTGGCGGCGAAGGGGCGGATGGCGCGCTGGCTGCGGCCGATGCCCTGCGTCAGCCGCGTGGTGGACGAGCCCGTGCCCAGCGTCAGGGCGCTGTGGTCCGCGTGGCGCACCATCAGGGGGTGCGTGGCCGGGATGTTGCCTGGCGCAGGAGGAATATCCGCTGGAGGAGAGGAGAGAACGGAGGAGAGGGGAGGGGATGGGAGGGGAGGGGAGAGGAGGGGAGACACAACAGGTCAGGATCAGGCCGTACCATCACGCGTGTCAGTCTTTAACATCATCTTCAATGCCAAATATCAACAGTAGTCATAGAGCGATACAGCGTGGAAACAGGCCCTTCGGCCCAACTTGCCCACACCGGCCAACGTCCCAGCTACACTGGCCCCACCAGCCTGCGTTTGGTCCATATCCCTCCAAATCTGTCCTATCCATGTACCTGTCCAAATGTTTCTTAAACGTTGGGATAGTCCCAGCCTCAACTACCTCCTCTGGCAGCTTGTTCCATACACCCACCACCCTTTGCCCTCTTGAAGTAAATGACAATAGACAATAGATGCAGGAGTAGAGGCCATTTGGCCCTTCTAGCCAGCACCGCCGTTCAATGTGATCACGGCTGATCATCCCCAATCAGTACCCCGTTCCTGCCTTCTCCCCATATCCCCTGACTCTGCTATTTATAAGAGCCCTATCTAGCTCTCTCTTGAAAGCATCCTAAGAATTGGACTCCACTGCCTTCTGAGGCAGAGAATTCCACAGACTCACAACTCTCTGGGTGAAAATGTTTTTCCTCATCTCTGCTCTAAATGGCCGACCCCTTATTCTTAGACTGTGTGTGGCCCCTGGTTCTGGACTCCCCCAACATCGGGAACATGTTTCCTGCCTCTAGCGTGTCCAAACCCTTAATAATCTTATATGTTTCAATAAGATCCCCTCTCATCCTTCTAAATTCCCGAGTATACAAGGCGAGCCGCTCCATTCTCTCAGCGTATGACAGTCCCGTCATCTCGGGAATTAACCTGGTGAACCTACGCTGGGCTCCCTCAATAGCAAGGATGTTCTTCCTCAGATATGGAGACCAAAACTGCACACAATACTCCAGGTGTGGTCTCACCAGGGCCCTGTACAACTGCAGAAGGACCTCTTTGCTCCTATACTTCTCTTGTTATGAAGGCCAACATGCGATTAGATATTTAAAAAAAGGTCCCTTTGCACTTCTGATTTCTGGATTCTCTCGTCAAGTGGGCGGTCAGGGCAGGGGACGGGTCGGAGCCGAGCTTCCTACCTGCGGTGGAGAACATGTTGTCGAATTCAATGATCAAGTCGTCCTCGCGATCAAAGCGGACGAGCGACTCGTCGATGTCCGGGTAGTCCTCATCCAGCTCCATCTCCGAACCCTCCTCATCTTCATCATCCTCGTCACCTTCCTCTTCTTCTCCTTCCTCGTCATCCTGCAATTCACACACGCACACAGGTCATGGGGTTGGAATGAGGCCCATCGAGTCCTCTCCGCCTTTCAATGGCCGCTGCTCTCTGCCTCCGAATCCCATTTCCCCGTTCCTGCTTTCCCCCCACATCCCTTGATTCCGTTAGCCCCAAGAGCTAAATATAACTCTCTCTTGAAAACATCCAGTGAACCGGCCTCCACTGCCTTCTGTGGCAGAGAATTCCACAGATTCACACAACTCTCTGGGTGGAAAAGTTTCTCCTCATCTCGGTCCTCAATGACCGACCCCTTTTTCATAAACTGTGTGTGACCCCTGGTTCTGGACTCCCCCAACACCGGGAACCGCATTTTTCCTGCATCTAGCCTGTTCAATCCCTTAAGATTTTTTTGAATATGTTTCTTTATGATCTCCTCTCATCCTAAATTCCTGTGAATACAAACATTTTCCTGCATCTAGCCTGTCCAATCCCTTAATAATCTTATATATGTTTCAATAAGATTCCTTCTCATCCTTCTAAACACCAGAGTATTCAAGCCCAGCCGCTCCATTCTCTGAGCTTATGACAGTCCCGCCATCCCGGGAATTAACCTGGTGGACCTATGCTGGGCTCCCTCAATAGCAAGAATGTCCTTCCTCAAATTAGGGGACCAAAACGGCACACAATACTCCAGCTGTTGTCTCACTGGGGCCCTGTACAACTGCAGAAGGACCTCTTTGCTCCTGTACTCAACTCCTCTTGTTATGAAGGCCAACAGGCCAAAACTACTCACAATACTCCAGGTGCGGTCTCACTAGGGCTCTGTACAACTGCAGAAGGACCTCTTTGCTCCTATACTCGACTCCTCTTGTTATGAAGGCCAACAGGCCAAAACTGCGCACAATACTTCAGGTGTGGTCTCACTAGGGCTCTGTACAACTGCAGAAGGACCTCTTTGCTCCTATACTCAACTCCTCTTGCTATGAAGGCCAACAGGCAAAAACTGCATACAATACTCCAGGTGCCCTGTACAACTGCAGTAGGACCTCCTTGCTCCTGAACTCAAATCCTCTCGCAATGAAGGCCAACATGCCATTCGCCTTCTTCACTGCCTGCTGTACCTGCATGCTTACTTTCAGTGACTGATGAACAAGGACCCCCCCCCCAGATCCCGTTGTACCTCCCCTTTTCCCAACTTGACGCCATTTAGATAATAACCGGGTGAACCTACGCTGCATTCCCACAACAGCAAGAGTGTCCTTCCTCAAATTAGGAGACCAAAACTGCACACAATACTCCCGTGTGCGGACGTGGCGCTGATGGACGAGAAGCCGAAGCAAAGAGATGGAAGCCAAATAACCGAATGGAAAAAAATCCAGAACGCCAAAAAATAACCGAAACCATACGAAGTCGAAACGCAAACTAACCAAAAGTGCGGGACACCTTAAAGCCATGTAACTGAAAGGGCGGGAAGCCTAAAAGCCAAGTAACCAAAAGGCTGTGTCGCCTGAAAGCAAACGTACCGAATGGCCGCTCTGTCGAAAGGCCACCTACCCGAAAGGCGGCGTCGCCCACAAGCCAACTGCCGCTCAACAGAAACGTCAAATAACGGACATGACGTTGCCGGGCGGCGGGACCTGTCAGCGATTGGTCCAGACCTCCGCATGCATCGCATCACATGGGGTGAACATTGTCCCACACCTCCGCCCCACCCGAGCCGCAGCCCACGGACGGTGGCCGTGGCCGTGGGAGAGTGGGGGCTGCCCCGAGGGATGCGCACCTCCGGCCGCTAACAACTTGGTGCTTGGGTTCAGATCGCCCAGTCAGATAAATGTGAGGTTATCCACTTTGGCGGCAAAAACAAGGGGGCAGATTATTACCTCAATGGGGTTAGGTTAGGCAAGAGGGAGGTGCAGCAAGACCTGGGTGTCCTTGTAGACCATTCACTGAAAGTTGGCGTGCAGGTACAGCAGGCAGTGAAGAAAGCTAATGGAATCTTGGCCTTCATAACAAGACGACCATTTCAGTACAGGAGTAAAGAGGTTCTTCTGCAGTTGTATAGGCCTCTGGTGAGACCACATCTGGAGTATTGTGTACAGTTTTGGTCTCCTAACTTGAGGAAGGACATCCTTGTGATTGAGGCAGTGCAGCGTCGGTTCACGAGATTGATCCCTGGGATGGCGGGACTGTCATATGAGGAAAGATTGAAAAGACTAGGCTTGTATTCACTGGAGTTTAGAAGGATGAGGGGGGGGGGGGGGGGATCTTATAGAAACATATAAAATTATAAAAGGACTGGACAAGCTAGATGCAGGAAAAATGTTCCCAATGTTGGGCGAGTCCAGAACCAGGGGCCACACAGTCTTAGAATAAAGGGGAGGTCATTTAAGACTGAGGTGAGAAAAAACTAGATGCAGGAAAAATGTTCCCAATGTTGGGTGAGTCCAGAACCAGGGGCCACACAGTCTTAGAATAAAGGGGAGGTCATTTAAGACTGAGGTGAGAAAAAAAGTTTTTTACTCAGAGAGTTGTGAATTTATGGAATTCCCTGCCACAGAGGGCAGTGGAGGCCAAGTCACTGGATGGATTTAAGAGAGAGTTGGATAGAGCTCTAGGGGCTGGTGGAGTCAAGGGATATGGGGAGAAGGCAGGCACGGGTTATTGATAGCGGACGATCAGCCATGATCACAATAAATGGCGGTGCTGGCTCGAAGGGCCGAATGGCCTTCACGCCTGCATCTATGTTTCTATGTCACCTTTGGCTTGGGTGGGGATAATGACCCCCCCCTCCCCCCCCCCCCCCCACAATCCCGCCGGTCTCCCAGCCCGAGCCCCAGGTCTCGTTGCACCTCCCCATTTCCTGACCCGACAGCACCAGGTCCTCACCTGATCATCTTCATCTTCCTCCTCCTCTTCATCCTCGTCCTGGCTGTCATCGTCATCCTCGTTGCTGCCGCTGCTGTCCTCCTCTTGTGTGTGTTCCTCATCGTCGGGGTCGAGGATGTTCATGGAATCTGCGCAAAGGTGGGTGGGGGGGGGGGGGGGGAAAGAACAGGCGTGAGCTGGGCGGGCCGGCTCGGATGCGAGTGGGGCCCCGTGGGGACCGGTCTCGAGCAAAGACTTTACCGCACCAACCACTCACTCACGCACCTCAAAAGCGTTCCTGCAAGGCGATTAATATGGAGGGGCAGGAATAACATTGGCACATGCAACGGCAACGATACAGTTAGCACAAAAAGCAAATGGATTATATGACCGGCTGAGGTGAATCGAAAGGGGGAATTTGTCCGTAGACGGTCTCGAAGCAAAAAACGTCACCGATTCCTTCGCTCCAGAGATGCCGTCTACGCGACCCGCTGAGTTACTCGGGGTGGAAGATTGCAACCTTCACGTGGCCCGCCCTGTTTCGACTAATGCAATCAACTCGACGTGCACAAACGGAAGAGCAAATGGAACAAGTTGTCCGACAACTTTAGGCTGTGCACGCCACACGAAAGAAGAAGTAGTTGATTTACTCCAGCTTTTTGCGTCTATCTTCGCGACGTCTGCCCCGCGCTTCCCCCGAGCCCGGCGCTACTTCCGAAAATCCCCATCGGCTCCAGACGAAGACTTCCGCGCTGCCCCGGGACGTCAACCTCCATTTTGAGAGCTGCCGTTATCCCTCGCTTCTGCCGCTTCTGACAGAGATTGAAGAGGCGGGCGCAATCGTTTTCACTGGCTCACGGCGCCCGGAGACCCAGGTTCGATCCCGACCTCGGGTGCTCGCTGCGCGTAAGACGAGCGTGTTGGTCGGGCAGGTTGGCCGTTGTAAATCGTTCTCTGGCGCGTCGGGGCTGGATAAAGTTGGCGCCTCACAGCGCCAGAGACCCGCGTTCGATCCTGACCACGGGTGCCTGGCTGTACGTTCTTCCCTGGGTTTCCTCCGGGCGCTCCGGTTTCCTCCCACACTCCAAAGGCGTGCAGGTTTGCGCAGGAGATAACAACGGGATTAGGGCAACTGTATCTCTAAACTAAATTAGTGTGTGAACGGGCGATCGCTGGTCGGCGCGGACTCAGTGGGCTGAAGGGCCTGTTTCCGGGCCTGTATCTCTGAACGAAACTAAATTAAATAGTAGACGCCAAACGCTGGAGTAACTCAGCGGGACAGGCGGCATCTCTGGAGAGGAGGAAGGGGTGACTTTTCGGGCCGAGACCCTTCTTCAGACTGAGAGTCGGGGGCGAGGGAAACGCAGAGATATGGAAGGGTGAGGTGTGAAAACGAGAGATCGAGGAAAATGCAGAATGGATCCTGAACAGTCTGGAGAAGGGGTCCAGATCCACCTTATTGAAGATGCTGGAGTAACTCAGTGGGACAGGCAGCATCTGTGGAGAGAAGGAATGGGCAACGTTGCAGGCCGGGACCCTCGCTCAGCCTATCAGTTTTCATCTTCGTATCATCGTCACCTTATCGTTCCCTCCCTGGCCCGATGAGTTCCTCCCGCACTTTGTGTGTTTTTACTTGCTCAATGTCCTTGGATTCCTTGCCCCCCCCGTGGTCTGAAGAAGGATCCCGACCCAAAACGTCATCCATCCATCCGCGTTCTCCAGAGCCGCTGCCTGAGCCGCCAAGTTCCTCCGGCACACTGCGCCTCTCCTTTGCCAACCGGCACCTGCAGTTCCCGGCTCCTCCACAGATCGCGTGCCGGGCTTCGACCCAACTCTCTTTTCCATCGATCTTCCACTCCATCGGACAAAAGGGGCCGAGACCTGAAAAAAACCCCTCCGTCTTATCTCCTCCACGGAGCGGCAGGATGGCTGCCCCACAGCGCAGGAGACCCGCGTCCGATCACAACTGCGGGCGCCGTCTGCACAGACCTCGCACGTTCTCCCCGAGACCTGCGTGGGTTTTCTCCGGGATCTTCGGTTTCCTCCCGTACTCCAAAGACGTACAGCTTTGTAGGATAACTGGCTTGGTCAATGTACAAAGATGTCCCCAGTGGGAATAGGATAGCGTTAAGGACTTGTCTCACTTAGGCGACTACAGGCGAGTAGGCTGTCGCCTGTATGGCCGTGAGTCGCCCAAAGAGTCGTAGCATCTTTCTGGTCGCTGTTGGATTTTGAAATGCTCAACATTTTTCGGTGACAGTTGGGTTTGATGCCAATGAGCATTGCTTGACTTTTCCTGACGTAGGTGCTGCCAATACACAAGAGACAATAGGTGCAGGAGTAGAGGCCATTCGGCCCCTCCGAGCCAGCACCACCATTCAATGTGATCACGGCCGATCATCCCCAATCTGTACCCCGTTCCTGCCTTCTCCGCATATCCTCTGACTCCGCTATCTTTAAGAGCCCTGTCTAGCTCTCTCTTGAAAATATCCAGAGAACCGGCCTCCACCGCCCTCCGAGGCAGAGAATTCCACAGACTCACCACTCTCTGTGAGAAAAGGTGTTTCCTCGTCTCCGTTCTAAATGGCTTACTCCTTATTCTTAAACTGTGTGTGGCCCCTGGTTCTGGACTCCCCCAACATCGGGAACATGTTTCCTGCCTCTAGCGTGTCCAAACCCGTAACAAACTTATATGTTTCAATGAGATCCCCTCTCATCCTTCTAAACTCCAGAGTGTACAAGCCCAGCCGCTCCATTCTCTCAACATATGACAGTCCCGCCATTCCGGGAATTAACCTGGTGAACCTACGCTGGGCTCCCTCAATAGCAAGAATGTCCATCCTCAAATTAGGGGACCAAAACTGTACGCAATACTTCAGGTGTGGTCTCACTAGGGCCCTGTACAACTGCAGAAGGACCTCTTTGCTCCTTTATTTGATTCCTCTTGTTATAAAGGCCAATGTGCCATTCGCTTTCTTCACTGCCTGCTGTACCTGCATGCTTACTGTCGTAGGTGAATTCCATTGGCGATTGCCTATGTCAGCCAGCGACCGGTACGGGCGATTGGATTAACATAGAAACATAGACAATAGGTGCAGGAGTAGGCCATTCGGCCCTTCGAGCCTGCACCGCCATTCAATATGATCATGGCTGATCATCCTACTCAGTATCCTGTACCTGCCTTCTCTCCATACCCCCTGATCCCTTTAGCCACATCTAACTCCTTCTGAAATATAGCCAATTAACTGGCCTCAACTACTTTCTGTGGCAGAGAATTCCACATTCACCACTCTCTGTGTGAAATTTGTTTTTCTCATCTCGGTCCTAAAAGACTTGCCCCTTATCCTTGAACTGTGACCCCTTGTTCTGGACTTCCCCAACATCGGGAACAATCTTCCTGCATCTAGCCTGTCCAACCCCTTTAAGAATTTTGTAAGTTTCTATAAGATCCCCCCTCAATCTTCTAAATTCTAGCGAGTACAAGCCGAGTCTATCCAGTCTTTCTTCATATGGAAGTCCTGCCATCCCAGGAATCAGTCAGGTGAACCTTCTCTGTACTCCCTCTATCGCAGGAATGTCTTTCCTCAGATTGGGAGACCAGAACTGTACGCAATACTCCAGGTGTGGTCTCACCACGACCCTGTACAACTGCAGTAGAACCTCCCTGCTCCTTTACTCAAATCCTTTTGCTACGAATGCCAACATACCATTCGCTTTCTTCACTGCCTGCTGCACCTGCATGCCTACTTTCAATGACTGGTGTACCATTTTGCTTGTCGCGTAGGTTGTCGGAGGTGGATGTCCTAATGGGTCGCCGGTTGTCGGAAGCTTGACGTCGACCTGGTGGTAGATTGTTGCAGACATTGTCGTTGGGGGGTGGGGCGGGGAGAGGGTCCAGTCGCCGTTTTTTCGCCGGCTTGCAGGCCATTTAATGTCCAGGGATCGCTGGTCAGAGCAGACCCGCTCGGCCAAATTGCTTGTCTTGGGCGCTGTATCTCTCAACTAAACGAAACTAAACTTATCAGGTTCCTTTTGAACAAGATTTTACCCGTTCAAACGTCAAGCACTTTGTGACTTGGCCAAGATCTCACCATCTGCATTTCCTTGGTGCCTGCCGAACAAGGATTGTATCTGCCAGTGGCGGCAGGTCAAGGATCTTTCAAACCTCAAGCATTTTGTGGCTTGGCCAAGATTTCACCATCTGCAGTTCCCTGCATCTCCAAGTCACATTTCCCTAGTGCCTTTTGAACAAGGGTTGTATCTGCCAGAGGCGACGTTTCGGGTCAAGGATCGTTCAAAAGCTGAAGGGCGTTACAGCATCATGGATTCTGAGACCGACAACAGAACCCTCGTGCTTTCAAAGGCCAAAACCCGTCATCTGTGAACGGCAAAGGTGTACGGTGGAGGTGACGACACTTCTTTGACCCGACTTCGGAGACTCCGGCCGCGAGCCCAGTGGACGGTAACATCGGGCCGTTCGCCGAGCTTGGAATTGGCCGCGGGACTTACCATCGCCCGGCGGGGGCTTCGACGTCGATCGTCTCGACGCAGCGGGACAACGAGCAAGGAAGAGGCAAGACTTTTTGCCTTCCATCGCAGTGAGGAGGTGCCCGGAGATTCACTGTGACGGACGCTTGTGTTAAACTGTGTTCTTTGTGTGTTTTTGCTGCTTTTTTTCTGTCAGGACTGCAAGGTACGGAATTTTGTTCGAACTTAAGTTTGAACAACAATGAAGGAAATTCAATTCAGTTCAATTCCAAGCCTGGGGGGGGGGGGGGAAGAGCTGCTTTCGATCCGGGGTCCGGGTCCGTCCATTTGATCTGCCCGATACTTTTGCTCGCCTTGCTGGAATGAAAAGGGGGGTGAACGGGAGGTGAAGTGAGCAGACGAAGATGAGTGAGAATGGATGAAGCAACTGGTGAAGGGGGAGAGGGGATGAAAACGGCCGGGGGTGGGGGGGGAAGGTATTAGACTGGACGGGATGGGAAGGAATTAGACAAGACTGCACTAGGCGGTGTGAATTGGGTGATGATCAGACACTAAATCCCTTTAATCTCCCTAGAGTTTTCTGCAGTGCCCATTTCTAACATGCCGCACACACACACACACACACACACACACAAACCTTTTCTGTCCGTCCCGCCCCCCCCCCCCCCCCCATCCAATCCTCTCCCCTCCCCCCCCCCACCCCACCCCCCCAATCTCCGTTCTTTCTCTCCTGAAGGTTTGTAAATAATAGACAGGTTTTTTTTTTGGTTGTTGTGGTTTTTTTTTTTGGCGCTCTTTTTTTTTCTCTCGTGTACCTTCTCGGTTAGCCTGCAGTGTGGGCGCCTGACTGAGATTTGAAGGAGCCTCATCCATCAACACATCCTCCTGGGACTCATCCTCCGTGCTTCTGCAAGCTGTAGTGCCGGAGGGAGGGAGATAAAATACAACAACAACAAAAAATGAGACGGTGAATGCTGGGCCCACCGCAGAGCAGTCCACATTTCTCCCCGCCATACACCGCCTCCTCTTGGCTCCCGGCCCTGTTCTGCTCCCTTCCTGGCGACAAGTTTGCACTTTGGACCCTTAATCGTCGGACTAAGCAATAGACAATAGACAATAGGTGCCGCGGTAGGCCATTCGGCCCTTCGAGCCTGCACTGCCATTCAACGTCACTTTGGATAACGTGAGTTGTTTTTAAATGTACTATACAAATAAAATGGATTGATTGATTCAAGGTGATCATGGCTGATCATCCACAATCAGTACCCCGTTCCTGCCTTATCCCCATTTCCCCTGACTCCCGCTATCTTTAAGAGCACTATCTAGCTCTCTTGAAAGTATCCAGAGAACCGGCAGAGAATTCCTCAGACTCACAACTCTTTACTCCAGCATTTCTCTCCATATCCTTTGATTCCGTCAGCCCTAAGAGCTAAATCTAACTCCCTCTTGAAAGTATCCAGAGAACCGGCAGAGAATTCCTCAGACTCACAACTCTTTACTCCAGCATTTCTCCCCATATCCTTTGATTCCGTCAGCCCTAAGAGCTAAATCTAACTCCCTCTTGAAAGTATCCAGAGAACCGGCCTCCACTGTCTTCTGTGGCAGAGAATTCCACAGATTCACAACCCTCTGGGTGAAAAAGTGTTTCCTCGTCGCCGTTCTAAATGGCCGACCCCTTATTCGTAAACTGTGTGTGGCCCCTGGTTCTGGAATCCCCCAACATCGGGAACATATGCATTTGGCTTCTGACAGACTTAGAACAGGGCAATCGCACTGTGACATTTACACTGCAGTTCAGATACTGAGGGGACTGTTCCTGTACTGTGTAGGAAAGGACTGCAAGACGCTGGTCGAATTCGAAGGGAGACACACAATGCCGGAGTTTCCTTTTCTCATCGCTACTCTTTTGCACACCTTTCATCCATTTGTTCTATATCTCTTCACATCACCGACTATACCTCTCGTTTCCCTCTCCCCTCAGTCTGAAGGGTCTCGACCCGAAACGTCGCCCGTTCCATCTCTCCAGAGATAGACAATAGACAAAACACAATAGGTGCAGGAGTAGTCCATTTGGCCCTTTGAGCCAGCACCGCCATACAATGTGATAATGGCTGATCATCCCCAATCAGTACCCCGTTCCTGCCTTCTCCCCAGATCCCCTGACACTGTTATATATAAGAGCCCTATATAGCTCTCTCATGAAAGAATCCAGAGAACCAGCCTCCACCGCCCTCTGAGGCAGAGAATTCCACAGACTCACAACACTGTGAGAAAAAGTGTTTCATCGTCTCCGTTCTAAAAGGCTTACCCCTTATTCTTAAACTGTGTGTGGCCCCTGGTTCTGGACTCCCCCAACATCAGGAGCATGTTTCCTGCCTCTAGCGTGTCCAAACCCTTAATAATCTTATATGTTTCAATAAGGTCGCCTCTCACCCTTCTAATCTCCAGAGTATACAAGCCCAGCCGCTCCATTCTCTCAGCATACGACAGTCCTGCCATCCCGGGAATTAACCTGGTGAACCTACGCTGAACTCCCTCAATAGCAAGAATGTCCTTCCGCAAATTAGGGGACCAAACCTGCACACAATACTCCAGGTGTGGTCTCACTAGGGCCCTGTACAACTGCAGAAGGACCTCTTTGCTCCTATACTCAACTCCTCTTGTTATGAAGGCCAACAGGCCAAAACTACTCACAATACTCCAGGTGTGGTCTCACCAGAGCCCTGTACAACTGCAGAAGGACCTCTTTGCTCCTATACTCAACTCCTCTTGTTATGAAGGCCAACAGGCCAAAACTGCTCACAATACTCCGGGTGTGGTCTCACCAGGGCCCTGTACAACTGCAGAAGGACCTCTTTGCTCCGAAATTCGACTCCTCTTGTTATAAAGGCCAACAGGCCATTCGCTTTCTTCACGGCCCCGCTGAGTTACTCTGGCATTTTGTGTCTATCCTGCACTATCTATCTGGGATTTGTCCCAATCCCATAATCGATACGGCGATCTTTATTTGGGAAGGGGAGGGGGGGGGGGGGGTGGGGGGTAGATAAGGCCCAACCAATTTGTTTAGTTGGCTCTTTGAACTACAATCTCAACGCCTGTCTGTGTGGCGAACTAATATCGAGCGCTGCTTCGGAAGGGAGGGGTGGGGGGGGGGGGGGGGGGGGGTGGTAAGGCGAGTAAAGCCTCATTTTCCTTTGGTTAGCGGCCACCGGATAGAGATAGAGGTGACCCACATCCGCCGCGATTTACCGGGCGGGAGGAAAGCAAGAGTTGTCGATAAGGCGTCGCCGGACTGGGATTGTGGTGTGTGTGTGTGTGTGAGTGGGGGGGGGGGGGGGGGGGGGGGAGGAGGTTTCGAAGGGGAGGGGATGTATGGGCAGCGAAAGCAAATGAGGAGGGTGGGGGGGGGAGAAACTTTAACCCGGCTTTCGAGCGGAGGCGGACGTAGAGCGTTCTCGCGAGGGAGGTGGCGGGGGGGGGGTGGGGGGGGGGGCGAGCGGCAACTGAAGAGGAACAGGCAGGCAAAGGGAGGAAAAATTAAAATTACCCGCACAGCCCCCACCACCCCCCCCCCCTGCTTCGTCGCGGTCGTCGCTCGGTGCTCGGGTCGTGTCGCAGCCTGGTGTCGCCCCACCTGAAAGCCAGAAAAACCCCTCGCTCTGGGAAAGCAAACCCTGCCTTGCGGAATAAGCAAACATTTACCCCCCACCAACAAACTGCGATGAAGAGCTCCCCCCCCCCCCCCCCCCGGTATTACATAGAACAGCACAGGGCCATTCGGCCCACAATGTCCGTGCCAATAAGACAATAGGTGCAGCAGAAGGCCATCCGGCCCTTCCAGCCTGCACCGCCATTCAATGTGATCACGGCTGATCATCCCCAATCAGTACCCCGTTCCTGCCTTCTCCCCATATCCCCACACTCCGCTATCTTTAAGAGCCCTATCTAGCTCTCTCTTGAAAGCATCCAGAGAACCGGCCTCCACCGCCCTCTGAGGCAGAGAATTCCACAGACTCCCCACTCTCTGTAAGAAAAAATGTTTTCTCGTCTCCGTCCTAAATGGCTTACTCGTTATTCTTAAACTGTGGCCCCTGGTTCTGGACCACCAATAGCGGGAGCATGTTTCCTGCCTCTAGTGTGTCCAAACCCTTAATAATCTTATATACTTCAATGAGAGCCCCTCTCATTTTTCTAAACTCCAGAAGCTGCCTCTAGCATGTCCAAACCCTTAATAATCTTATATATTTCAATGAGATCCCGTCTCATTATTCTAAACTCCAGAAGCTCCCTCTAGCGTGTCCAAACCCTTAATAATCTTATGTTTCAATGAGATCCCCTCTCATTCTTCTAAACTCCAGAGTGTACAAGCTCAGCTGCTCCATTCTCTCAGCAGATGACAGTTCCGCCATCCCGGGAATTAACCTTGTAAACCTACGCTGCGCTCCCTCAATAGCAAGAATGTCCTTCCTCAAATTAGAGAGAAAATTGGAGAGTTGGGAAGCTTGTGCTGAACAGGACGGCAAGCTAAACCAGTCTTATCTGCCTGCATTCGATTCATACCCAGCATAGGAACATATGACATTCTGTAAAGCACAGGAACAGGCCCTTCAGCTCACAATGTCCGTGCCAAACATGACATCAAGTTAAACTATGCCAGCGCGCGATACATATCCCTCGATTTCCTGCACTACCAGCCTACCTATCTAAAAGCCTCTTAAACACCACGATCGGATCAGTCTCTGCTTCCAGACACCCACCACCCGTTGTGTAAAAACATTTGCTAGGCACACATTTCCTGTTCTCCCGGTTGCCAAACACTTTAATTCTCCTTCCCCTTCCCACACAGACCTTTCTGTCCGAGGCCTCCACCATTGTCAGAGTGAGGCTAAACGCAAATTGGAGGGACAGCATCTCATATTTCGTTTGGGCAGCCGACAGCCCAGTGGTATGAATATTGACTTCTCTAACATCAAGTAGCCCCCGCATTCCCCCTCTCTCTATCCCTCCCCCACCCAAGTCGCACCAGCTTCTCGTTCTCACCCAGCAGACAGCCAACAATGGCATGTTTCCTTTAGCATCGTTACTATTTTAGCACATTTTTCATTCATTGTTCTTTATCTCTCCACATCAACGTCCATATCTCTTTCCCTTATCCCGAACCAGTCTGAAGAAGGGTCTCGACTCGAAACGTCACCCATTCCTTCTCTCCGTAGAGGCTGCCTGTGCCGCTGAGTTTCCCCAGCATTTTTGTCTACGTTCTGTTTTCTGTCTCTAGCGTGTCCAATCCCTTCATAATCTTATATGTTTCAATAAGATACCTTCTCATCAATAATATACAATAGACAATAGGTGCAGGAGTAGAGGCCATCCGGCCCTTCGAGCCAGCACCGCCATTCAAAGTGATCATGGCTGATCATCCCCAATCAGTACCCCCTCCCTGCCTTCTCCCCATATCCCCTGACTCCGCTATCTTTAAGAGCCCTATCTAGCTCTCTCTTGAAAGTATCCGGAGAACCGGCCTCCACCGCCCTCTAAGGCAGAGAGTTCCACACTCACCACTCTCTGTGAGAAAAAGTGTTTCCTCATCTCCGTCCTAAATGGCTTACTCCTTATTCTTAAACTGTGGCCCCTGGTTCTGGACTCCCCCAACATTGGGAACATGTTTCCTGCCTCTAGCGTGTCCAAGCCCTTAACAATCTTATATGTTTCAATGAGATCCCCTCTCATCCTTCTAAACTCCAGAGTGTACAAGCCCAGCTGCTCCATTCTCTCAGCATATGACAGTCCCGCCATCCTGGGAATTAACCTTGTAAACCTACGCTGCACTCCCTCAATAGCAAGAATGTCCTTCCTCAAATTAGGAGACCAAAACTGTACACAATACTCCAAGTGCAGAAGGACCTCTTTGCTCTTATACTCGACTCCTCTTGTTATGAAGGCCAACAGGCCAAAACTGCACACAATACTTCAGGTGTGGTCTCACCAGGGCCCTGTACAACTGCAGAAGGACCTCTTTGCTCTTATACTCAACTCCTCTTGTTATGAAGGCCAACAGGCCAAAACTGCACACAATACTCCAGGTGTGGTCTCACCAGGGCCCTGTACAACTGCAGAAGGACCTCTTTGCTCCTATACTCAACTCCTCTTGTTATGAAGGCCAACAGGCCAAAACTGCACACAATACTCCAGGTGTGGTCTCACCAGGGCTCTGTACAACTACAGAAGGACCTCTTTGCTCCCTGATTCTGGACTCCCCCAACATCGGGAACATGTTTCCTGCCTCTAGTGTGTCCGAGCCCTTAACAAGCTTATATGTTTCAAACAAGACAACAGTGTATACAAGGCCAGCCGCTTGATTCTAGCAACATATAAATACTTGTGTGGCCACCTTCAAGGAGCTGTGGACGTGGGCGTGAGATCCGTCTGGACATCGATGCGGAGCACATCCACTGACATCGGACGAGGACAGTACAGAGAGAGGAAGATTGCAGAGTTCGGAATTGGGTTTGGCAGAGTGAGCCGGAGGGTGAAGCAGGGACAAGCCGTTGCCACTGAGAGACAAGTGCATCTTACCGATGATCGTGCTGCTCACTGTATCCACGTCCCTCTCCAGCAACTCATCGATGAGGTCCTCCAGTTCATTCTCAACCTGAAAGCCCAGGAGACGACAGCTCAACATGATGTCCTTTAGAATGGAAAAGTTGCGCTCGGATTTGCCCGTCCTCGGAGCGAGTAACCCGGAGGAGGTGGTTGAGGCTGGGACTATCCCGGTGATAGGACAGGTTTGGAGGGATATGGACCAAACGTAGGCAAGGTGGGACCAGTGAAGCTGGGACGTGTTGGCCGGTGTGGGCAAGTTGGGTCTGTTTCCACACTATGACTATAGTAACATAAACAATAGGTGCAGGAGTAGACCATTCGGCCCTTCAAGCCAGCATCGCCATTCAATACATGTCTACTCAACTGCGACATCTCCTCAAGGTATGCCTACTTTGAAGAAGTTCCCCTCCTCCCTCTGTAAACGGTTTCACAACCTCCTCTCTAACGCTCCCCCTCTGTGATTCTCCCTTCCCTCCAACTCTACGACGCACCACCGGAAATTGGAGGAGCAGCACCTCATATTCCGCTTGGGCAGTCTGCACCCTAGTGGCTTAAGCATTGAATTCTCCCAATTCCGTTAGCCCTCGCTGTCTCCTCCCCTTCCTAGCTCTCCCTCAGCCCTCTCCTCCTCCTTTTTCCTTTCTTCTCCCCGCCCCACCCTCCACCAGCCCGAAGAAGGGTTTCGGCCCGAAACGTCGCCTATTTCCTTTGCTCCATAGATGCTGCTGCACCCGCTGAGTTTCTCCAGCACTTTTGTCTACTGCCATTCAATATGATCACGGCTGATCATCCCCAATCAGTACCCCCGTTCCTGCTTTCTCCCCATATCCCTTGACTCCGTTAGCCCTAAGAGCTAAATCGAACTCTCTCTTGAAAACATCCAGTGAATCGGCCTCCACTGCCTTCTGTGGCAGAGAATTCCACAGATTCACAACTCTCTGGGTGAAAACGTTTTTCCTCCTCTCAGTCCTAAATGGCCGACCCCTTATTCTTAAACTGTGTGTGGCCCCTGGTTCTGGACTCCCCCAACATCGGGAACAATAGACAATAAGTGCAGGAGTAGGCCATTCAGCCCTTCGAGCCAGCGCTGTATGACGCTATTTAGTTCATCTACTAACAGTGGAAGGCGCAGCGGTCGAGTTGCTGCCTCACAGCGCCAGAGTCCAGGGTTCGATCCTGACCACGGGTGCTGCGTTCTCCCCGTGACCTGTGTGGGTTTTCGCCAAGATCTTCAGTTTCCTCCCACACTCCAAAGACGTGCAGGTTTGTAGGTTAATTGGCTTGGTGTGTATGTGTGTGCGCGCGTGTGTGTGTGTGCACGCGCGCGCGTGCGTGCTGGCGTGTGTGTGTGTGAGTAGGATAGTGTTGGTCGCTGCCTCAAAAAGGCTGGCAGCATCATCAAGGACCCACACCACCCTGGCCACACACTCATCTCCCCGCTACCTTCAGGTAGAAGGTACAGGAGCCTGAAGACTGCAACGTCCAGGTTCAGGAATAGCTACTTCCCCACAGCCATCAGGCTATTAAACCTGGCTCGGACAAAACTATGATTACTAATAATAACTTTATCAGTTTATTTATTTATGAGTGTATGTGTTTATATAATGATATATGGACACACTGATCTGTTTTGTAGTCAATGCCTTCTATGTTCTGTGTGCTGAAGCAAAGCAAGAATGCCATTGTCCTATCAGGGACACATGACAATAAACTCACTTGAACTTGAACTTGTTTAGTTTAGAGATACAGAACGGAAACACAGGCTCACAGGGTCCGTGGAGACCAGCGATCCCCGCATACTAACACTATCCTGCACCCACTAGGGACATTTTTTTTACATTTACCAAGCCAATTAACCTACAAACCCACACGTCTTTGTAGTGCGGGAGGAAACTTCGGTCTCGGAGAAAACTCACGCAGGTCACGGGGAGAACGCCCAAACTCCGTACAGGCAGCGCCCGTAGTCGGGATGGAAGCCGGGCCTCCGGCGGTAATGCAGCAACTCTATTGCCACGCCACCGTGACTTGGCGTGCGGGGACCGCCGGTCTGTGTGGACTCGGTGTATTTTCGCGCGCTGTATTTTCGAAAACCGAACTGTCCCTACGCACACGAGTGCCAATTGACGGCGACACCGAGCTGGGCAGATACCTGCATCTCCTGGGCGTTTAGCACTTCCGATTGCCCGGTTATCACCACTGTGTCTGCGTCGGGCTCCCCGTCCATGATATCGTTGTCTCCAACAGCGGGGGCATGATCCTCGTGCGCTTCCGTCTCTCCCGTCTCACCTGCGCGACAAAGAAAGACACAAGTCTTACCGAAAGAGTTAGTCATTAATTGACTGTTGTCATATTTACGCTTTCCTGTTGAATAAAGCCAATTGTAATGCATGATGGGATTTGGACAACTCCCAACACGACAAAGGTTTTTTTTTACTTAAGTTGAAAAGTTCGCAGCTCTCTTACAAGTTTTTTTATGTAAGTTGAAGAGGTGAATCAGATAAGAAGGGACCAGAGGATGCCATTGGGATAACTGGCTTTGGGCAAAGAGTGAAAAACAACTCCATATTTGGATCTGGCTAATGGGTTCTCATACATTACATCAAACAATTGGTTTTCTGTCTGTAGGTATATTAACTTGCGTTTTCTGGTATTAGAAACATAGAAACATAGAAAATAGGTGCAGGAGTAGGCCATTCGGCCCTTCAAGCCTGCACCGCCATTCAATATGATCATGGCTGATCATCCAACTCAGTATCCTGTACCTGCCTTCTCTCCATACCCCCTGATCCCTTTAGCCACAAGGGCCACATCTAACTCCCTCTTAAATATAGCCACTGAACTGCTAATCATATTAAATGGCGGTGTAGGCTTGGAGGGCCGAATGGCCTGCTCCTGCACCTATTGTCTATGTTTCTATGATGATATTGAACGCCGGTGCTGGCTCGAAGGGCCGAATTTTAATATGTTTCTATGTTTCCAGGCAGCATTGTCCAGGGTTGTGCAATCAAGAACCAGGGGCCATAGGTTTCAAGTGAAGGGGGAAAGATTTAATAGGAACCCGAGGGGCTTGTTACTCTTGCTATTGAGGGAGCGCAGCGTAGGTTCACCAGGTTAATTCCCGGGATGGCGGGACTGTCATATGGTGAGAGAATGGAGCGGCTGGGCTTGTACACTCTGGCGTTTAGAAGGATGAGTGGGAATCTTATTGAAACATATAAGATTATTAAGGGTTTGGACACGCTAGAGGCAGGAAACATGTTCCCTATGTTGGGGAAGTCCAGAACCAGGGGCCACACACCGTTTAAGAATAAGGGGTCGGCCATTTAGAACGGAGACAAGGAAACACTTTTTCTCACAGAGAGTTGTGAGTCTGTGGAACTCTCTGCTTCATCGGGCGGTGGAGGCAGGAAACACTTTTTCACACAGAGAGTCGTGAGTGTGGACTAGCTCTCTCTTGAAAGTATCCAGAGAACCGGCCTCCACCACCCTCAGAGGCAGAGAATTCCACAGACTCACAACTCTCTGTGGGTCTGCCTCAGAAGGCAGTGGAGGGTAATTCTCTGGATACTCTCCGAGAGAGAGCTAGATAGGGCTCTTCAAGATAGCGGAGTCAGGGGATACGGGGAGAAGGCAGGAACGGGGTACTGGTTGTGGATGATCAGCCGTGATCACAGTGAATGGCGGTGCGGGCTCGAAGGGCCGAATGGCCTCTACTCCTGCACCTATTGTCTACGGTTTTCTGTGCTGTATGACTATGTGGCCCTTCACTGAATTGACCAGAGCGAGGCTGAAGTAGGGACTCGACCCGAAACGCCACACAGAGATGCTGCCTCGCGGTCCCGCTGAGTTGCTGGAGCGTTTCGTGCCCCGACTGCGGCGAGCGTGGCTGCACTCACCGGCCTCGGGCTGGTTGCCGTTTGCATCGCTGCTGGTGATGTTGGTGTCCTGCTCCGACTTGTTCTTGCTCGACGCGTTCTTGCTGCTGAAGAGGCTGCTCGGCTGGTTGACAATGCGGGACAGCGTCTCCAGCGGCTTCAAGGCGGCGTTCACCGTGTTCGCCATGTTGGGGCTGCGATGGGGGAAAAAAAAAAAAAATCCATTCAGGTTCAAGATGGAGGCGCAGCGGTAGAGTTGCTGCCTTACAGCGCCGGACACCCGGGCTCCATTGCGACCGTCTGCGCGTTCACCCGCGGGCGTTCTCCGAGATATTCCGCGTTCCACAGAGTTGCGAGTCTGTGGGATTCCCCGAGTCTGTGGAATTCCCTGCCTCAGTGGGGGCCGGTTCTCTGGATGTTTTCAAGAGGGAGTTAGATTTAGCTCTTAGGGCTGACGGAATCAAAGGATATGGGGGGGAAATTCTGGAGTAAAGAGTTGTGAGTCTGAGGAATTCTCTGCCAGTTCTCTGGATACTTTCAAGAGAGAGCTAGATAGAGATCTTGAAGATAGTGGAGTGTGGGGATATGGGATGGCGGGACTGTCATATGAAGAGACATGTTTTGGTCCCCTAATTTGAGGAAGGACATTCTTGCTACTGAGGGAGCCCAGTGTAAGTTTACAAAGTTAATTCCCGGGATGGCGGGACTGTCATACGCTGAGAGAATGGAGCGGCTGGGCTTGTACACTCTGGGGTTTGGAAGGATGAGAGGGAATCTTATTGAAACATATAAGATTATTAAGGGTTTGGACACGTTAGAGGCAGGAAACATGCTCCCGATGTTGGGGGAGTCCAGAACTAGGGGCCACACACAGTTTAAAAATAAGGGGTCGGCCATTTAGAACGCAGACGTGGAAACACTTTTCTCACAGAGTTGTGAGTCTGTGGAATTCTCTGCCTCAGAGGGCGGTGGAAGCAGGAAACACTTTTTCACACAAGTCGTGAGTACCAGTCTTGTTAGTATTCAGAGAACCGCCCTCTGTTAACCTACAAACGTATCTGTCTTTGGAGTCTCTTGCCCAGAGTAGGGGAATCGAGGACCAGAGGACACAGGTTCAAGGTGAAGGGGGAAAAGATTTAATGGGAATCAGAGGGGTAACTTTTTCTACACAGAGGGTAGTGGGTATATGGAATGAGCTGCCGGAGGAGGTAGGGACTATCCCAACGTTTGGACAAGTACATGGATAGGACAGGATTGGGATATGGATCGTATGCAGGCAGGTGGGACTAGTGTAGACGGGGCAAGTTGGGCCGAAGGACCTGTTTCCATGCTCAGAGATGCCAACCCTAAATTTAGTTCACAGTAACATTCAACCCATTTGTCCGTAACAAATGGGGTTAAATGCATTTCTCTCCGTAACATACTCACTTGGGGTTGTTGCCGGCGGCTATGCGCCTGCGCACTGGTGCAGATCAGCGGGCTGCCGGCGGGCGGGTGCGGCACATGCGCACTTGGCAAGGTTGCCGGCGGGTCTGCGCCTGCGCACTGGGTGGGGGTGGGGGGGAGGCCCGGTGATGGGGCTGCCGCGAGCGGCCGGCTGGCGGCAAGAAAGTGCCGCTGATCGCGCGGGCCGGCGCCGCCCGGGCTCTGGGCCGGGCGTGGCTGCGAGCTGCCGGGCTGGCAAACCGGGGGCACATGGCGCCGGCGTTCACCACGGGAGGAACACCGGCGCGGCGGTGTTCCGTAACAACATGTTTGGCTGCCGGAACACCGTAAAAAGGTTATTTCGCCGGGACAAAATACGGCGAATCCGGGACACTTGGCATCTCTGCATGCTGTATGACTGTGATAAGAGCGTGGATGGAACTATCCCTCAATCTAATGGTATACATTTTCATACCTCTGTGTATTCTTGCTCACACGCGCACACACACACTCCTCAGTTGTCCCAACTCTGACAATCCAACACATCTAGATGGGTTATCTTGGATTATTCGATCTTCTGTGGCTATTGTCACGTTTAGTTTAGTGTCACGTGTACCGAGGTACAGTGAAAAGCTTTTGTTGCGTGCTAACCAGCCAGCAGAAAGACAAGATATGATAAGGGAATAACATTTAGTGCAAGGTGAGTATAGAAGTTGGGATGTAATGTTAAAATTGTACGAGGCATCGGCGAGGCCAATTCTGGAGTATGGTGTACAATTCTGGTCACTAAATTATAGGAAAGATGTCAACAAAATAGAGAGAGTACAGAGGAGATGTACTATAATGTTGCCTGGGTTTCCGCACCTAAGTTACAGTGAAAGGTTGAACAAGTTAGGTCTCTACTCTTTGGAGCGCAGAAGGTTAAGGGGGGACTTGATAGAGGTCTTTAAAATGATGAGAGGGATAGACAGAGTTGACATGGATAAGCTTTTTCCATTGAGAATATGGAAGATTCAAACAAGAGGACATGATTTGAGAATTAAGGGACAGAGGTTTAGGGGTAACATGAGGGGGAACTTCTTTACTCAGAGAGTGGTGGCTGTGTGGAATGAGCTCCCAGTGGAAGTGGTGGAGGCAGGTTCGATTTTATCGTTTAAAAATAAATTGGATAGGTATATGGACGAGAAAGGAATGGAGGGTTATGGTCTGAGTGCAGGTAGATGGGACTAAGTGTTCGGCACGGACTAGAAGGGCAGAGATGGCCTGTTTCCGTGTTGTCGTTGTTATATGGTTATATGGTAAAGCCAGCAAAATCCGATCAAGGAGGATCCGAGGATCTCCAAAGAGGAGATTTAGTTTAATTTACTGTCACGTGTACTGAGGTACAGTGAAAAGCTTTTGTTGCGTGCTAACCACTCAGCGGAAAGACAACACGGAGTTACAATCGAGCCGTTCACAGTGTACAGATACACGATTAGGGAATAACCTTTAGTGCAAGGTAAATTCCGATCAAAGATAGTCCGAGGGTCTCCAATGAGGTAGATAGCAGTTCAAAACTTACACAATTCTTAAGGGGTTGGACAGGCTAGATGCAGGAAGATTGTTCCCGATGTTGGGGAAGTCCAGAAGAAGGGGTCACAGTTTAAGGATAAGGGGGAAGTCTTTTACGGACCGAGATGAGAAAATCATTTTTCACACAGAGAGTGGTGAATCTGTGGAATTCTCTACCACAGAAGGTAGTTGAGGCCAGTTCATTGGCTATATTTAAGAGGGAGTTAGATGTGGCCCTTGTGGTTGTGGTAGGATGGTTCAGTTGCCTGATAACAGCCAGGAAGAAACTGTCCCTGAATCTGGAGGTGTGCATTTTCACACTTTTCTCTACCTTTTGCCCGACATAAGTGTGAAGACACACACACGCACACCCGCCCACAGGCACTAATACGCACACACTCACACAAACATGCGCACACATTGACACATACACACAGGCGCGCACAGGCATACACACACACGGAGGCACAAACGCGCACACGCAGACACATAAACATGCGCACACACAGACACACACACAGACGCGCACACACACACACACACTGAGGCACAAACATGCGCACGCACACACAGACACGCGCACATACACAAACATGCGCACACAAAGACACACACCCAGACGCACGCACACACACACAACACACACACACACACACACACACACACATATCTGTTGCCCCATACAAGACGGGATGCAACTTTACCTCCAAGATAGACTCAAAATCCTGGAGTAACTCGGCAGGACAGGCAGCATCTCTGGAGGGAAGGAATGGGTCTCTGAAGAAGGGTCTCGACCCGAAACGTCACGCAATCTCCTTCTCCACGGAGATGCTGCCTGTCGCGCCGAGTTACTCCGGCGTTTTGAGCGCACCTTGGGCGCCGCCTCGTGACTTCACCTGGACAGGTCGAGGCTGTGCGGCACCCGGGCCAGGTCGTTGACCAGCCCCTTCTTGAGGAAGAGGCGGATGATGTTGTTCATGCCGTTGTGCTGGGCCTTGACGGCGTTGCTGCTGTAGAAGCTGGAGGTGGACGGGCAGGACTCCATGATGGTGCTGATGATGAACATCACCGCCTGCAGCCTGGAGGAAGGGGCAAAGTCAACGCTCCGCGCTCATCGACGAACTGCACAGCTCGTTTGCGCCGAGCCCACAGCTAACAATTGCTCAACATTTTAATTCTACTTCCCATTCCCTTTCAGTCCGAGGCCTCCACCATTGTCAGAGCGAGGCTAAACGCAAATTGGAGGAACAGCACTTCATATTTCGCTTGGCCATCTTACAGCCCAGTGGTATGAATTTAGATTTCTTTCACATCAGGTAGCCCCAGCATTCCCTCTCTCTCTATCCCTCCCCCACCCAAATCGCACCAGCTTCTTGTTCTCACCCAACAGACAGCCAACAATGGCCTGTTTCCTTTATCATTGTTACTTTTTCTTGCATATCTTTCATTCATTGTTCTTTATCTCTCCACATCACCGTCTATATCTCTCGTTTCCCTTATCCCAAACCAGTCTGAAGAAGGATCTCGACCCAAAACGTCACCTATCCCTTCTCTCCAGAGATGCTGCCTGTCCCGCCGAGCTAAGCCAGCTTTTTGTGTCTATCTTCGGTTTAAACCAGCATCTGCAGATCCTTCCGACATCAGTCGCAGTCTCAACCGCTGAGGTACAGACTGCCCGATCGGAATATGAGGTGCTGCTCCTCCGATTTGCGGTGGTCCTCACTCTGGCCACGGTGGAGGCCCAGGACAGACGTGCTGAGCCACCGGGAGATCAGGTTGGTTATCGCGAACCGAGCGGAGGTGTTTGGCGAAGCAATATCCTGAATGCGGCCTCACCAACGTCTGATACAACAGATGCCGCCTGTCCGGCTGAGTTGCTCCGCCATTTTGTGGTGGAGGCCTCGGACTGTAAGATGGCGTACCGGCGAGTTTATGAAGTCGCCTTATCTTTGCCGGCGGAAGCGAGCGCGTTACCTGGCGTGTTTCTCCGTGCTCTCCGCCATGGCCAGCGCCCGGCTGAGGGCCGCCTTCACCTCGTTGACCAGCGCGGCCTGGGCCTCTGTGCTCTGGGTGGCCGCCGCCAGGCTGGCCAGGAAGAGGCGGGCCAGGGCCGGCGTGTCCTTGTCGCCCACGCTCTGCGTCTGGGGCAGCAGGTGATCCAGGACGAAGGCCAGCACGCTGCAATCCTGCCACGGACAAGAGGCAAGTTCACAGGTTAGAGGGGCAGAATGAGGCCATTCGGCCTGTCGCGTCCACTCCACCATTCCATCTGCCTCTCAATCCCATTTTCCTGCCTAATTCCCGTCACCCGTTCGAATCACGACTTTGTCATAAGGAATAGTAGAATTAGGCCATTCGCTCCATCGAATCCATTCCGCCATTCAATCGTGGCTGATCTATCTCTCCCTCCTAACCCCATTCTCCTGCCTTCTCCCCATGTCTCACAAACACACACACAGACAGCCGAGACACACACAGAGAGACACACATACAGAGAGAGAGAGAGAGAGGCCAGGAGTAGGCCATTCGGCCCTTCGACCCTGCACCGCCATTCAATACGATCATGTCTGATCATCCAACTCAGTATCCCGTACCTGCCTTCTCTCCATACCACCTGATCCCTTTAGCCGCAAGGGCCACATCTAACTCCCTCTTAAATATAGCCAATGAACTGGCCTCAACTACTTTCTGTGGCAGAGAATTCGACAGATTCACCACTCTCTGTGTGAATTTTTTTTTTTCTCATCTCGGTCCTAAAAGACTTCCCCCTTATCCTTAAACTGTGACCCCTTGTTCTGGACTTCCCCAACATCGGGAACAATCTTCCTGCATCTAGCCTGTCCAACCCCTTAAGAATTTTGTATGGTTCTACAAGATCCCCCCTCAGTCTTCTAAATTCCAGCGAGTACAAGCCGAGTCTATCCTGTCTTTCTTCATATGAAAGTCCTGCCATCCCAGGAATCAGTCTGTTGAACCTTCTCTGTACGCCCTCTATGGCAAGAATGTCTTTCCTCAGTACTCATTGGAATTTAGAAGATTGAGGGGGGATCTTATAGAGACGTACAAAATTCTTAAGGGGTTGGACAGGCTAGATGCAGGAAGATTGTTCCCGATGTTGAGGAAGTCCAGAACAAGGGGTCGCAGTTTAAGGATAAGGCAGATGTCTTTTGAATGGCGGTGCAGGCTCGAAGGGCCGAATGACCTACTCCAGCACCTATTTTCTATGTTTCTATTAGGAGACCAAAACTGTATGCAATACTCCAGGTGTGGTCTCATCAAGGCCCTGCACAACTGCAGTAGAACCTCCCTGCTCCTATACTCAAATCGTTTCGCTATGAATGCTAACATATCATTCACTTTCTTCACTGCCTGCTGCACCTGCATGCCTACTTTCAATGACTGGTGTACCATGACACCCAGGTCTCGTTGCATCTCCCCTTTTCCTAATCGGCCACTATTCAGGTATTTGTCTACTTTCCTGTTCTTGCCACCAAAGTGGATAACCTCACATTTACTCAGCGGCTGTGGAAGGCATCTTGTCTGGAAATATCACGATCTGGTTTGGGAACTGCTCTGCCCAGGACAAGAAGGCTCTGCAGAGAGCAGTGCGTTCAGCCGAACGGACTGTGGGAACTCCACTCGCCCCTCTGCAGGAACTATACATCAGGAGGTGCAACTCCAGAGCCAAAAAGATCATGGGGAGACCCCTTCCACCCCAGCAGCGGACGGTTCCAGCTGCTACGGTCAGGCAAATGCCTCCGTTGCTGTTCTGTGAGAACAGAGAGGTTGAGAAGGAGTTTCTTCCCTGAGGCCATTAGGACTGTAAACTCCTCTCACCAGGGACTAACTTTACTGTACCATTCTACAGTTTTAAAAAAAAATGCAGGGTTTTTCCCCCCTTTCACCTTCCGCCCACAATATTTAATATGTAAAAGAAGATGCGATTCGGTTTGTAGTTTGTTTGCACAAAGTCCGGGAGCATTGGCCACTTTTCATTTCACTGCACATCTCATATGTGTATGTGAGGAATAAACTTGACTTGACATTTATCCACATTGTACTCACCTCCTTGATGAGCTCAGACTGGCCGGCGGTGTAGCTGTAGCCGGCGATGAGGGTGGCGATTCCAATGTAGGAACGCACCAGCTCGGCCAGCAGCCTCAAGATGGTGGAGGTGGGCATCAGGGGCTTGGTGCCCTTGGCCTTCTGCTTGCCGTCCTCCGCGGCCTTGTCCCCATCCTTGTCCTTCTTGCCGTCCCGGCCCTCCTCCGGCGTGGAGACTGCGCGGAGAGAAAAACGCGACAATAGGAACTGTCAAAATGTGAAACTTGTACAAGGCATTGGACAATTATCACATACGCCAAATTGGTGGAGTGAAATTTGACTCACCAATGCAGCACACACGTAAAGATAAGACACAACAGTAAACATTAAAACATCCCCGCACAATGGTTCCCACTGGCACCAAAGTCCAGCCCAATCCCCTGTTCACCCAGAGTGCGCCCCAAGAGCGGAACTCGCTATCAAAACATGGAGGGGACGGGGTCACAATTTTTTGGTGGCCTCACACGCATGCGCACACTCACACACACATGCGCGAGGCTTCGGAGGTTCAATCCAGCGCTAAATGCAGCTCAACTCTCAGGCAGGCGGTCTCGCCGGGTTAACCTACAGCCCTGACTGGACTTACGGGACACCAGCGCTGCTTCTCCGCGCTGCCCAGATTTTCCGCAAGCCCAGGCAGGTTCACTTAGCGGGACAGGCAGAGTGGGGCTGGGGTTAGCGCTGGCTGTGGGCCTGGGGGCGCCGCGCCCGTCTGACTGCCGACCCTCTCTGGCCACCCGTGGGGGGGTAGGGGTGTCACTCGGTGGGTGGGGACCGGGAACACGGACAGCGCCGGAAGACCCAGCCGGATCGATCCTGGCTGTGGCTGATGGCGCAGATTTGTGCCACGTCTCCTTCCTCCAATCACCGCACTCTATCCTCGGTCCCAATCCCCCCCCCCCCCCCCCCCCACTCACGTCCCCCTCCTCCAATCACCGCGCCGAATCATTATGTCCCGCTCCCATTGCCTGCTGACCGATGTCTCTCTCGTCCAATCGGCGCCCTCCCTCGATCAGCAGTCCCACCTCCACTGTCTCGCGGAAAACGGAGATTTTAAAATCCGGATGAAGCCGCCTCTCCGACAAGGTAGGGACATGGAAATAAAGTTTTCCCCTTCCCCTCCCCACCACATAAAAGACTAGAAGACCTCCAAACAAGCACTATAACTCACTAAAAAAAATGTTAAATGGTGAAAGGACTAACAGCTGCTGGCAGGGCAGCCATAGTCGACGGTGCCCCTACGACCATCGTCCCGCCAAATTACTGCCCGCCAAATTATAGGAAAGATGTCAACAAAATAGAGAGACTACAGAGGAGATTTACTAGAATGTTGCCTGGGTTTCAGCACCTGAGTTACAGAGAGCGCAGCGCGGAAGGTTAAGGGGGGACTTGATAGAGGTCTTTAAAATGACGAGAGGGATAGAGTTGGCGCGGATAAGCTTTTTCCATTGAGAGTAGGGAAGATTCAAACAAGAGGACATGATTTGAGAATTTTAGGGGTAAAATGAGGGGGAACTTCTTTACTCAGAGAGTGGTGGCTGTGTGGAATGAGCTTCCAGTGGAAGTGGTGGAGGCAGGTTCGATTTTATCGTTTAAAAATAAATTCGATAGGTATATGAACGGGAAAGGAATGGAGGGTTATGGTCTGAGTGCAGGTGGATGGGACTAGGAGAGAGTAAGTGTTCGGCATGGACTAGAAGGAAGGGATGGCCTGTTTCCGTGCTGTAATTGTTATATGGTTATATGATAGCAAATAGGTGCAGGAGCAGGCCATTCAGCCCATCCAGCCAGCACCGCCATTCAATGTGGAAAAGACTACAAAATGTAGTAAACACTGCCCAGTCCATCATCGGCTCTGACCTCCCTTCCATCGAGGGGATTTATCGCAGTCGCTGCCTCAAAAAGGCTGGCAGCATCATCAAGGACCCACACACCACCCTGGCCACACACTCATCTCCCCGCTACCTTCAGGTAGAAGGTACAGGAGCCTGAAGACTGCAACGACCAGCTTCAGGAATAGCTACTTCCCCACAGCCATCAGGCTATTAAACTTGGCTCGGACAAATCTCTGAACATTAATAGCCCATTATCTGTTATTTGCACTTTATCAGTTTCTTTATTCATGTGTATTTACGTATATAATGGTATATGGACACGCTGATCTGTTTTGTAGTCAATGCCTACTATGCTCTGTTGTGCTGAAGCAAAGTAAGAATTTCATTGTCCTGTCAGGGACACACGACAATAAACCCTCTTGAATCTTGACCACGTGACCAAGGTTGATCATCGCGAATCAGTAACCCGTTCCTGCCTTCTCCCCACAACCCTTGATTCCGTTAGCTCCAAGAGCTAAATCTAAAAGTCATACAGCGAGATACACTGTGGAAACAGGCCCTTCGGCCCAAATGAGGGGGGATCTTATAGAGACTTACAAAATTCTTAAGGGGTTGGAGAGGCTAGATGCAGGAAGATTGTTCCCGATGTTGGGGAAGTCCAGAACAAGGGGTCACAGTTTAAGGATAAGGGGGAAGTCTTTTAGGACCGAGATGAGACGATCGTTTTTCACACAGAGAGTGGTGAATCTGTGGAATTCTCTGCCACAGAACGTACTTGAGGCCAGTTCATTGGCTATATTTAAGAGAGAGTTAGATGTGGCCCTTGTGGCTAAAGGGATCAGGGGGTATGGAGAGAAGGCTGGTACAGGATACTGAGTTGGCTCGAAGGGACGAATGGCCTACTCCTGCACCTATTTTCTATGATTCTATGATTCTATGAACTTGCCCACACCGGCCAACAATGTCCCATCTCCACCAGTCCCACCTGCCCGCGTTTCGCCCATATCCCTCCAAACCTGTCCGATCCATGTGCCTGTCTAACTGTTTCTTAAACGTTGGGATAGTCCCAGCCTCAACTACCTCCGCCAGCAGCTCGTTCCATACACGCACCACCCTCTGTGTGAAAAAGTTGCCCCTCAGATTCCTATTAAATCTTTTCCTCTTCACTTTGAACCTATCTCCTCTGGCCCTCGATTCCCCTACTCTGGGCAAGAGACTCTGCCCGATCTATTCCCCTCATAATTTCATAGACTTCTATAAGATCGCCCCTCATCCTCCTGCGCTCCATGGAATAGAGTCCCAGCCTACTCAACCTCTCCCTGTAAAATGTTTCCTGCCTCTAGTGTGTCCAAGCCCTTAACAATCTTACATGTTTCAATGAGATATCCTCTCATCCTTCTAAACTCCAGAGTGTACAAGCCCAACCGCTCCATTCTCTCAGCGTATGACAGTCCCGCCATCCCGGGAATTAACCTGGTGAACCTGCGCTGGGCTCCCTCAATAGCAAGAATGTCCTTCCTCAAATTAGGGGACCAAAACTGTACACAATACTCCAGGTGTCGTCTCTTGCCATAGAGGGAGTACAGAGAAGATTCACCAGACTGATTCCTGGGATGGCAGGACTTCCGTATAAAGAAAGACTGGATAGACTCGGCTACATTTAAGAGGGAGTTAGATGTGGCCCTTGTCGCTAAAGGGATCAGGGGGTATGGAGAGAAGGCAGGTACGGGATACTGAGTTGGATGATCAGCCATGATTATATTGAATGGTGTTGCAGACTCGATGGGCCGAATGGCCTACTGCACATATGATTCTATGACTAGGGCTCTGTACAACTGCAGAAGGACCTCTTTGCTCCGATACTCAACTCCTCTTGTTATGAAGGCCAACAGGCCAAACCTGCACACAATACTCCAGGTGTGGTCTCACCAGGGCTCTGTACAACTGCAGAAGGACCTCTTTGCTCCGATACTCAACTCCTCTTGTTATGAAGGCCAACAGGCCAAAACTGCACACAATAGTCCAGGTGTGGTCTCACGAGGGCCCTGTACAACTGCAGAAGGACCTCTTTGCTCGACCGATACTCAACTCGCCCTCTTGTTATGAAGCCAATGGCCAAAACTGCACACAATACTCCAGGTGTGGTCTCACTGGGGCCCTGTACAACTGCAGAAGGACCTCTTTGCTCCTATACTTCAGAAGAGTCAGGTGAAGACTTATAGAGAGCCGAACAATGAGAGCTGGGCGATCGGGTGAATGGAGGATGGCAACCACTGGTCAGATGGGCGGTGTGGCCTCTCTCCGTCGCTGAGGGCTTACCTTCTCCTTGAGATGTCCCGGGCTGGCTGGCATCGGTCGCGGCACCATCCGCAACGAAGACCTGGGTCTGGAGGAAGCGAGAGTGTTTTACACAGTGTTTTAGTTATACAGACACCCCCCGCCCGCCCCCACCGGTACTGTCCCCCAGTGTTACACACACAGACCCGGGTGACTCACGTTGATGGTGAAACTCTGCTGAGAGTCGAAGTCGCTGCCCTGGCGGGTGAGCGAGCGATACTGCTGGTACATGTCATCTCCCACGTCCTGCAGCAGCTGGCTCAGCTCCTGGTTGACGCTGACTAGCTTCACCTCCACTTTCTCCGCTGCGCCGGGAGAGGAGGGGACAAGAGTCAGACACGCACCCCCGCCAAACAGGCGACCAGAATCCTCACCCTCCGCCCCAAAGAAATCCCTCTTCATTTAAGACTAAGAGACGTTTAGAAGTACAGCGCGGACAATATATATCAGGTGCCATATTCGTGTACTTATTTCAAATAAAATAAAAAATATAAAAAGAGATACAGCGCGGAAACAGGCCCAGCGGGTCAGCGCCAACCAGCGATCCCCACACACTCACACTATACTATACACACTACAGACAATTTTTACATTTACCAAGCCAATTAACCTACCAACATAGAAACATAGACAATAGGTGCAGGAGTAGGCCATTCGGCCCTTCGAGCCTGCACCGCCATTCAATGTGATCATGGCTGATCATCCAACTCAGTATCCTGTACCTGCCTTCTCTCCATACCCCCTGATCCCTTTAGCCACAAGGGCCACATCTAACTCCCTCTTAAATATAGCCAACGAACTGGCCTCAACTACCTTCTGTGGCAGAGAATTCCACAGATTCACCACTCTCTGTGTGAAACATTTTCTCATCTCGGTCCTAAAAGACTTCCCCCTTATCCTTAAACTGTGACCCCTTGTTCTGGACCTCCCCAACATCAGGAACAATCTTCCTGCATCTAGCCTGTCCAACCCCTTAAGAATTTTGTAAGTTTCTATAAGATCCCCTCTCAATCTTCTAAATTCCAGCGAGTACAAGCCGAGTCTATCCAGTCTTTCCTCATATGAAAGTCCTGCCATCCCAGGAATCAGTCTGGTGAACCTTCTCGTACTCCCTCTATGGCAAGAATGTCTTTCCTCAGATTAGGAGACCAAAACTGTACGCAATACTACAGGTGTGGTCTCACCAAGGCCCTGTACAACTGCAGTAGAAACCCCCCTGCTCCTATACTCAAATCCTTTCGCTATGAATGCTAAGATACCATTCGCTCTCTTTGCACATCTTTGGAGTGCGGGAGGAAACCGAAGATCTCGGAGAAAACCCGTGTAGGTCACGGGGGGGGGAACGTGCAAACTCCGTACAAACAGCACCCTTGGTCGGGATCGAACCCGGGTCTCCGGCGCTGCATTCGCTGTAAGTGACCGCCCTAACAGAGGCGGCACGGTTGTAGAGTCGCTGCCTGATAGCGGCAGGTTCAATCCCGACCACGGGTGCTGTCTGTGCGGAGTTTGTACGATCTCCCGGTGGGGTTTTCCCCCGGGAACTCCGGTTTCCTCCCACATTCCCAAGGTGTACGGGTTTGTAGGTTAATTGGCTTGGTAAAATACTGTAAATTGTCTCCAGCATCAATGTGCAGGGATTAGAAACATGAATACATAGAAAATAGGTGCAGGAGGAGGCCGTTCGGCCGTTGGAGCCAGCACCGCCATTCAATATGATCACGGCTGATCGTCCCCTATCAATAACCCGTGCCTGCCTTCTCCCCATATCCCTTGACTCCACTCGCCCCTAGAGCTCTATCCAACTCTCTCTTAAATCCATCCAGTGATTTGGCCTCCACTGTCCTCTGTGGCAGGGAATTCCATAAATTCACAACTCTCTGGGTGAAAAAGTTTTTTCTCACCTCAGTCTTAAATGACCTCCCCTTTATTCTAAGACTGTGTGGCCCCTGGTTCTGGACTCGCCTAACATTGGGAACATTTTTCCTGCATCTAGCTTGTCCAGTCCTTTTATAATTTGATATGAGATATCCCCTCATCCTTCTACACTCCAGTGAATACAAGCCTAGTCTTTTCAATCTTTCCTCATATGACAGTCCCGCCATCCCACGGATCAATCTGGTGAACCTACGCTGCACTGCCTCAATCACAAGGATGTCCTTCCTCAAATTAGGAGACCAAAACTGTACACAATACTCCAGATTGCCGGGCAGAAGGACCTGTTTCCGCGCTGGATAAAATATGAGACATTGTTACAATAGATTGGAGGTAGAATCTCAACCCCATGATGGGGCTGTCTAAATCTAAGTGACGTTTAAAATGAGAGGCCTCGTTTTAGTTTAGTTTAGAGATTTACAATTAAGCGGAAAGAGGCCCTTTGGCCCACCGGGTCCGTGCCGACCAGCGACCCCCGCACACTCACACTATCCCACGCACACTAGCGACAATTTACATTTATACCACGCCAATTAACCTACAAACCTGCGCGTCTTTGGAGTGTGGGAGGAAGCTGAAGATCCCGGGGAAAACCCGCGCAGGTCACGGGGAGAGCCGTGCAAACTCCGTACAGACAGCGCCCGTAGTCGGGATCGAACCCGGCGCAGTGAGGCAGCAACTCTACCGCTGCGCCACCCTAATCTCCATTCTAATTCTTATTGTTTAGTTTAGAGATACAGCAGCGAAACAGGCCATTCGGCCGACTGAGTCTATGCTGACCTATACACCAGCTATGACTGGCTCTTATTAGTTTTCATTTACTTTAGAGACACAGCGTGGACAGAGGCCATTCGGCCTACCGAGCGGACTCTGCATTCAATCGTAGCTGATGTATCTTTCCCTCTTAACCCCATTCTTTTGCCTTCTCCCCATAACCCCTGACACCCATTTAAAATCATTAAGAACCTATTTATCTCTGCATCTAGCCTGTCCAACCCCTTAGGAATTTTGTAACCCTCTATAAGATCCCCCCTCAATCTCCTAAATTCTAGTGAGTACAAGCCGAGTCTATCCAGTCTTTCTTCATATGGAAGTCCTGCCATCCAGGAATCAGTCTGGTGAACCTTCTCTGTACCCCCTCTGTGGCAAGAATGACCTGTAGTTCTCCACATCTTTCACTGTTCTGTACGTTTCAATGAGGTCCCCCCCCCCCCTCATTCTTCTCAACTCCAGCGAGTACAGGCCCAGCGCCGACAAACGCTGGTCATATGTCAACCCGCTCGTTCCTGGGATCTGTTCTTGTAAACCTCCTCTGGACCCTCTCCAGAGCCGGCACCCCTTCCTCAGATGCGGGGCCCAAAATGGCTCACATAAATGCGGCCTGACAAACGCCTTATAGAGCCTCAGCATTACATCCCCGTTTTTGTATCCCTAGCGTCCTTGAAATAAATGCAGGCACTGAGTTTGCCTTCGGAACTGCCGATTTGACTCACAGATTAACCTTTTGGGAATCCTGCACCAGCACTCCCAAACTCCCTTTGCACCTCCGATTTCTGGATGCTCTCCCTATTTCGAAAGTAGTCCACACCTTTATTCCTGCGACCAAAATGCATGACTCCACATTTTGCTACACTATATTCCATCGGGAGCACTCCTCTGCCCACTATCCATAGACAATAGGTGCAGGAGTAGAGGCCATTCGGCCTTCGAGCCTGCACTGCCATTCAATATGTTCATTTGGCTGATCATCCAACTCAGTATCCTGTACCTGCCTTCTCTCCATACCCCCTGATCCCTCTAGCCACATCTAACTCCTCTTAAAATAATAGCCAATGAACTGGCCTCAACTACTTTCTGTGGCAGAGAATTCCACAGATTTACCACTCGCTGTGTGAAAAAAAAAAATCTAATCTTGGTCTTAAAAGACTTCCCCCTTATCCTTAAACTGTGACCCCTTGTTCTGGACTTCCCCAACATCGGGAACAATCTTCCTGCATCTAGCCTGTCCAACCCCTTAAGAATTTTGTAAGTTTCTATAAGATCCCCCCTCAACCTAAATTCCAGCGAGTACAAGCCGAGTCTATCCAGTCTTTCTTCATATGGAAGTCCTGCCATCCCAGGAATCAGTCTGGTGAACCTTCTCTGTACCCCCTCTATGGCAAGAATGTCTTTCCTCAGATTAGGAGAACAAAACTGTACGCAATACTCCAGGTGTGGCCTCACCAGGGCCTGGTACAACTGCAGTAGAACCTCCCTGCTCCTATACTCAAATCCTTTCGCTATAAATGCTAACATACCATTCGCTTTCTTCACTGCCTGCTGCGCCTGCATGCCTACTTTCAATGACTGGTGTACCATGGCAACCTGTCCAAGTCCTTCTGCGGAGTGCCGGCTCTCTCTGCACTAGCCGCCCCTAGACCTGTTTCCGCTTCGACCGCAAACCTGGCCACTAGGCCTTCAATCCCCTCGTGCCCCCCCCTCCCCCCGCCCACGGGCTTACCTTCGTCAGGAGCATGGTAGGCAGAGAGAGCGTTGAGCATGTCGTAGATGACTTCTTTGATGGTGTCGGGGATGGTCGGCAGTGGCGAGGGCTTCACCGGGGTGGTTTTCACCAACTGCACCGCGTTTGGGCCCTTGATGCGGAGGTTCTCAAACTCATCATCAGAGGCTGAAGAGGCAAAGACAAGGGACAACTTTCACTTCACTGCTGGGGGTCAGAGGACAAATACCACAGGTCCACCGCCGATTTTCCAGCAAATGGTGGTCTGGCACCTCTGTTAGTTTTTTAGTTGCAGAGTCTTTAAGCTGTAGAGTTTTTAAGTCGTATAGTTTTTAGTTGAAGTTTTTAGTTGTGGAGTTTTTAGCTGTAGAGTCTTTAGTTGTGGAGCTTTTAGTTGTGGAGTTTTTAGCTGTAGAGTTTTTAGTTGGGGAGTTTTTAGTTGTGGAGTTTTTTAGTTGTGGAGTTTTTAGTTGTAGAGTTTTTTGTTGTAGAGTTTTTTCGTTGGAGAGTTTTAGTTTTAGAGTTTTTAGTTGTGCAGTTTTTGCAGAGTTTTTCATTGTAGAGTTTTTAGTTGTATAGCTTTTTCTTTGTGGAGTTTTTAGTTGTGGACTTTTTAGTTGTAGAGTTTCTAGCTGTGGAGTTTTTAAGTTGTGGAGTTTTTAGTTGTAAAGTTTTTTAGTTACAGAGTTTTTAAGTTGTGGAGTTTTCACTTGTGGAGTTTTTAGTTGTAGAGTTTTAAGTTGTGGAGTTTTTTTGTTGGAGTTTTTAGTTGAGGAGTTTTTAGTTGTGGAGTTTTTAGTTGTGGAGTTTTTAGTTGTGGAGTTTTTAGTTGAGGAGTTTTTAGTTGAGGAGTTTTTAGTTGAGGAGTTTTTAGTTGTAGAGTTTTTTCGTTGTAGAGGTGTTGTGGAATTTTTAGTTGTGGTATTTTTAGTTGCAGAGTTTTTAAGTCGTAGAGTTTTTAGTTGTGAAGTTTTTAGTTGTAAAGTTTTTTAGTTGAGGAGTTTTTAGTTGTGGAGTTTTTTCTTTGTGGCATTTTTAGTTGTGGGGTTTTTAAGTTGTAGTTTTTTGTTGTAGAGTTTTTAGTTGTGGAGTTTTTAGTTGTGGAGTTTTTAGTTGTAGGGTTTTTTCTTTGTGGAGTTTATAGTTGTAGAGTTTCTAAGTTGTGGAGTTTTTAGTTGTAGAGTTTGTAGTTGTAGAGTTTGTAGTTGTGGAGTTTTTAGTTGCAGAGTTTTTAGTTGTAGAGCTTTTTCTTTCGTCGTGAGTTTTTTCCGTTGTGTCGTTTTTCCGTTGTGTAGTTTTTAGTTGTGGAGTTTTTTAGTTGTGGAGTTTTTTCTCGGGAGTTTTTCGTTGTAGAGTTTTTTAGTTGTAGAGTTTTTACTTTGTGGTGTTTTTTAGTTGAGGAGATTTTAGTTGTGGAGTTTTTTGTTGTAGAGTTTTTAGTTGTGGATTTTTTATTTTGTGGAGTTTTTACATTGTGGAGTTTTTACCTTGTAGAGTGTTTAGTTGTAGAGTTTTTAGCTGTGGAGGTTTTTAGTTGGGGAGTTTTTTCGTTGGGGAGTTTTGTAGTTGCAGAGTTTTTAAGTAGTAGAGTTTGTAGTTGTAGAGTTTTTACTTCGTAATGTTTTTAGTTGTGGAGTAATTAAATTGTGGAGTTTTTTAGTTACAGAGTTTTTAAGGCGTGGAGCTTTTAGTTGTGGAGCTTTTAGTTGTAGAGTTATTAGTTGTGGAGTCTTTAGTTGTGGAGTTTTTAGTTGTGGAGTCCTTTTAGTTGTGGAGTTATTATTGTGGAGTCTTTAGTTTGTGGAGTTTTTTTAGTTGTGGAGTTTTTGGAAGTTGTGAGTTGTGGTGGAGTTTTTTAGTTCCAGAGTTTTTCGTTGTAGAGTTTTTAGTTGTAGAGCTTTTTCTTTGTGGAGTGTTTAGTTGTGGAATTTTTAGTTCTGGAGTTTTTAGTTGTGAAGTTTTTCGTTGTGGAGTTTTTTGTCGTGGAATTTTTTGTTGTGGAGTTTTTTTGTTGTGGAGTTTTTTGTCGTGGAATTTTTTGTTCTGGAGTTTTTAGTTGTGGAGTTTTTTTGTTCTGGAGTCTTAAAAGTTGTGGCGTTGGACCTGGATGTGAACTCACCTGTGCCGTTGCCCCGGGGAGCAGGGAGGGCGATCCTGATGCAGTTCTTCGCCACGTCTGTGAAGGTGTCGGGGTTTCTGCAGGCGGCTGGTCCCAGCACCCGCAGGATGTAGTTGATCTCCCTGGAGCCCAGGCTCCCGGATACCACGCCAGAGGTCGTGCTGCCCGCCCCGCTGGTGGCAGCCGAACGTACCACCTGCAAGAGAGGGCAAGGTATCTTAGACTACGAACAACAAGGTGAAGCGGACACGGAGGGTGGCACTTTGTATCTGCCCACGTTCTCCACAGAGATGCTGCCCGACCCGCTGAGTTACTCCAGCATCTTGTACCCATTCTTCCCAATTTGTTAGGTGCTAATAGACAGCTGCGCGATGCGGGAGAGAGATATGGGGGAGAGATCACTAGACAATATGTGCAGGAGGAGGCCATTCGGCACTTCGTGCCAGCACCGCCATTCAATGTGATCACGGCTGATCATCCCCAATCAGTACCCCGTTCCTGCCTCTTCCCATTATCCCCTGACTCTCTCCGCTATCTTTAAGAGCCCTATCTAGCTCTCTCTTGAAAGTATCCAGAGAACCGGCCTCCACCGCCCCCTGAGGCAGAGAATTCCACAGACTCACCACTCTCTGTGAGAAAAAGTGTTTCCTCGTCTCTGTTCTAAATGGCTTACTCCTTATTCTTAAACTGGGGGCCCTGGTTCTCGGACTCCCCCAACATCGGAACAATGTTTGTTTCCTGCCTCTATGTGTCCGAGCCCTTAACAATCTTATATGTTTCAATGAGATATCCTCTCATCCTTCTAAACTCCAGAGTGTACAAGCCCAGCCGCTCCATTCTCTCAGCATATGACAGTCCCGCCATCCCGGGAATTAACCTGGTGAACCTACGCTGGGCTCCCTCAATAGCTAGAATGTCCTTCCTCAAATTAGGGGACCAAAACTGCACACAATACTCCAGGTGTGGTCTCACTAGGGCCCTGTACAACTGCAGAAGGACCTCTTTGCTCCTATACTCAACTCCTCTTGTTATGAAGGCCAACAGGCCAAAACTGCACACAATACTCCAGGCGTGGTCTCACCAGGGCCCTGTACAACTGCAGAAGGACCTCTTTGCTCCTATACTCAACTCCTCTTGTTATGAAGGCCAACAGGCCAAAACTGCACACAATACTCCAGGCGTGGTCTCACCAGGGCTCTGTACAACTGCGGAAGGACCCCTTGGCTCCTATGTTCGACCCCTACTCGACTCACTAGGATCATTTTTACACTACACCAAGCCAATTATTAGCCACTGTGTGTCATGTTGTCACTTGCGGGCGGAGCGCCAAGGCAAATTCCTTGTATGTGAATTTTTGGCCAATAAATGTATGTCCTTAAAATGCGTAGCATAGTGAGAACCCGCACAGGAGGGCTGCCGTTTACCTTCTCCATGGTGTGCTTCAGGGTGCAGGGGTCCTCGATCACGTGCCGGAAGAGCAGGGTGACGAGCGGCGTGAAGCCGTTGAAGCCGGAGCCCTGGGTCAGGCTCAGGATCATGCGGGTGCTGCCCAGCTCGGCGAACATCAGGGCGCACTTGTGCTCGCGGGTCAGGCGCAGGCACAGGCGCAGGGTGGCGTGCAGGGTGTCCGGGTCGACCGGCACGCTGACCATGCTGACGCACGAGCGGATCAGCACCGTCATCTGCTCCTCCGTCAGCCCCGGGATCACAATGTCGCTCGTCTTCGCCTCCTCCCGCGGCTCCTTCTCTGCCACCACCTCGGCCAGTGGCTCCACCTCTTCATCACGGGGAGAGAGAGAGAGAGACAGAGAGATAGAGAGAGATAGAGAGAGGGAGAGAGAGAGAGAGCGAGAGAGCGAGACAGAGAGGATAGAAAGAGATAGAACAGAGGCGGAGAGATAGAGAGAGAGAGAGGACCGGAGAGAAGAGAGACAGGAGAGATAGGAGAGAGGTAGAGAGAGAGAGACGGGGGAGAGAGAGGAGAGAGAGAGAGAGAGATAGACAGAGAGACGAGAGAGAGAGAGAGAGAGACGGTGAGAGAGAGAGGAGACAGAGAGAGTGAGAGGCGGAGAGAGAGAGAGAGAGAGAGAGAGAGAGAGCGAGATAGAGAGACGCGGAGACGGAGAGAGAGAAAAAGAGAGAGAGCGAACAGAGAGAGATAGAGAGACGCGGAGAGAGAGAGAGAGAGAGAGAGAGAGAGGAGAGACAGAGAGGGCGGAGAGAGAGAGAGAGAGAGCAGAGAGAGAGAGAGAGAGAGAGAGCGCGAGACAGAGAGATAGAGAGACACAGTAGAGAGAGAGAGGAGAGAAGAGAGAGAGAGATGAGAGAGAGGAGAGAGAGAGAGAGCGCGACAGACAGAGAGATAGGAGAGACGCGGAGAGAGAGAGCTCTCGCGAGAGAGAGAGAGAGAGAGTCGAGACGCCCCGCTCTCTCTCTCGCTCTCTCTCCTCTCTCTCTCTCTCTCTCTCTCCTCTCTCTCCCTCCCTCCCGAGCGGCTGCGCTCGCCCTCTCTCGCTCGATCCCTCTCGACCTCTTCTCCGCAAGTCTGAGTTCTCTCCTGAGAGAGGCGGAAGAGAGAGCAGACAGAGAGTATTGACAGAGGGCAGCTCTCTCAGTGAGAGAGAGAGGAGAGAGCGACTCTCGGCAGAGAGATAGAGAGCGGGAGAGCGAGAGAGAGAGAGCTCCCCCTCTAGAGAGCGAAACGTGACCGGAGTCTGTCCCCCCTGGGAGAGGAGAGAGAGAGAGAGAGAAACGGGGAGAGAGCCCTCGCAGGACCCACTCTCGAGACTCCCGCGCCTCGCTCAATCGCTCCTCGGGAGATAGACAGAGAGAGCGCCCTCTCATAGAGAGAGTCCCTTCGCGCCCGCAGACAGAGATAGAGATAGAGAGAGAGGGAGAGAAAGGGAGAGCCCTCTCCCCTTCTCTCTCTCTCTGACAGAGAGAGACAGAGAGACAGATATATATATAGAGAGAGACAGACAGAGAGACAGAGAGAGAGAGAGAGAGAGAGAGAGAGGAGCATCGACAGAGATAGAGGTAGAGAGAGAGGTAGAGAGGGAGAGAGAGAGAGAGAGAGAGGAGAGAGAGAGAGAGAGACCCTCAGAGAGGAGAGACGTCTCTCTCTTGCAGATGAGAGAAGAGACGAGAGAGAGAGAGAAGAGAGGAGAGAGGACAGACAGAGAGCTCTCGCTTCTCTCTCTCTCGGATGAGACGCGTGGGAGAGGGGGAGAGAGAGAGAGTGAGAGAGAGGAGAGGACCGTGAGAGACGAGAGAGAGAGAGGTCGAGAGAGGACGAGAAAAGAGAGAGGCGTCGCTACTACACAACGCTCTCTGCGAACCCATTCAGCTCAACAACTCACCCCCCCCAGCACAGTATCTCCCCCCAGCCAGTCTCTTATTTGGGCGGCACTATGCAAGCCGGTAGAGCGCTCCCCCAGCATAGACCAATAGGTGCTGGACAAAGTGCAGAGGGCCCATTCAGCGCCCTTCGAGCCAGCACCAGCCCATTCGATATGCCCCCCCCCCCTCCCCCCCCCACCCCCTCCCCCCCCACCCCCTCCCCACCCCACCCCCCCCCACCCCCCCCCCTGATCATCCCCTATCAGTACCCGTTCCTGCCTTCTCCCCAAATCGCTTGATTCGGTTAGCCCCAAGAGCTAAATCTAACTCTCTTAAAAAAAATCCAGTGATCGGCCTCCACTGCCTTCTGAGGCTGAGAATTCCACTAGATTCACAACTCTCTGGGTTTTTCTTCACCTCAGTCCTAAATGGCCGACCCCTTATTCTTAAACTGTGTGTGACCCCTGGTTCTGGACTCCCCCAACATCGGGAACATTTTGCCTGCCTCTAGCATGTCCAAACCCTTAATAATGTTACGGGATTCGCTAGAATTTAGAAGATTGAGGGGGGATCTTATAGAAACTTACAAAAATCTTAAGGAGTTGGACAGGCTAGATGCAGGAAGATGTTTCCGATGTTGGGGAAGTCCAGAACAAGGGGTCACAGTCTAAGAATAAGGGGGAATTCCTTTAGGACCAAGATGAGCAACATTTTTCCCACAGAGAGTGGTGAGTCTCTGGAATTCTCTGCCATAGAGGCCAGTTCATTGGCTATATTTAAGAGAGAGTTAGATGTGGCCCTTGTGGCTAAAGGGATCAGGGGGTATGGAGAGAAGGCAGGTACAGGATACTGAGTTGGATGATTAGCCATGATCATATTTATTGAATGACGGTGCAGGCTCGAAGGGCCGAATGGCCTCCTCCTGCACCTATTTTCTATGTCTCTATGTTTCTATGTTACATGCTTCTATAAGATTCCCTCTCATCCTTCTAAATTCCAGCGAGTACAAGCCCAGTCGACCATCCCGGGAATGAACCTGGTGAACCTACGCTGCACTCCCTCAATGGCAAGATTCTCAGTGCCAGAGACCCGGGTTGGAAGCCAACCTCGGGAACTGTCTGTATGGAGGTTGTACGTTCTCCCTGTGAGTTTTCTCCGGGTGCTCCGGTTTCCTCCCACGCTCCAAAGGCATACAGCTTTGTAGAAAAGCAGGAAATGCTACACTTGTCGCTTTACCTCCCCCCCTCGACTCCATCCAAGGACCCAAGCTGTCTTTCCAGGTGAGGCAGAGGTTCACCTGCGCCTCCTCCAACCTCACCTATTGCATCTGCTGCTGTGACATTCTATGACACTAAATGGGTGGTAAGTGGGACCTGTGTAGTGTTGGACGGCATGGATGAGTTGGGCTGAAGGGCCTGTTTCCCTGCTGTTTGACCCTGTAAGCCCAACGACGGGCCATTTGGAACCGACAGCACCCAGAGAAGACGCCAAATGCCGGAGTAACTCAGGGAGGCAGGCAGCCTCTCCGGGGGGAAGGAATGGGTGACATTTTCGGGTCGAGACCTAAAAACAAAGACAAAAAAAAAAAAAAATCATCTTCAGACGGTTCGTGATAAGGGGAAACCCCTACGAGAGATATAGACGTGTGATGTGGAGAGATAAAGAACAATGAATTCAAGATGTGCAAAATGCAGAAATGCAGGCAATTGTTGGCTGTTTGCTGGGTGAGAACGAGAAGCTGGTGTGACTTGGGTGGGGAGGGATAGAAGAGAGGGGAATGCCGGGGCTATCTGAACTGAGAGAAATCAATATAGATACCACTGGGCTGTCAGCTGCCCAAGCAAAATATGAGATGGCGTTCCTTCAATTTGCGTTTAGCCTCACTCTGACAATGGTGGAGGCCTCGGACAGAAGCGAAATATGAGAGTCAGGGGAGAGGTTAATCTATTCCGCCCCTCCAGAGATGCTGCCCGTCCCGCTGAGTTACTCCAGCTTTTTTGCGTCTATCGTGGGAAGAGATTTTCCTACCGTTGGGCTTGTCCTCGGTGGGCTTGGCCTCGGGTTCCTTCGCCTCCTCCAGGGTCTTCTCCAGGTCCTGGACAAACTGCGAGCTGCTGCTTTTGGAGACGGCGTCCTTGCGCGGCAGGCGCTGCAGGGTCAGCATGACCGGCCGCCTGTTCCCAGTCTCCTCGTTCACCTGGCGAGGGGGACGGTAGAGACGCGGGTTACAACATCGCCGCCGTTTCGCCCTTCCGCACCCCCTCAACTCTGCAAGTGATCCGAGCGGAATCGGCCCGTCTAATCTACTCCGCCGTTCAATCACGGCCGATCTCTCTCTCCCTCCTGACCCCATTCTCCTGCCTTCTCCCCATAACCACTCACTACCGTTCCAATCAAGAATTTGTCTATCTCTGCCTTAAAAATATCCGCTGACTTGTGGCCTCCACAGCCCTGTTTGGCAAAGAATCCCACAGATCCACAGTATTGCGTACAGTTTTGGTCCCCTAATGTATTGCGTACAGTTTTGGTCTCCTAATCTGAGGAAAGACATTCTTGCCATAGAGGGAGATCAGAGAAGGTTCACCAGACTGATTCCTGGGATGGCAGGACTTTCATATGAAGAAAGACTGGATAGACTCGGATTGTACTCGCTAGAATTTAGAAGATTGAGGGGGGATCTTATAGAAACTTACAAAATTCTTAAGGGGTTGGACAGGCTAGATGCAGGAAGATTGTTCCTGATGTTGGGGAAGTCCAGGACAAGTGGTCACACAGTTTAAGGATAAGGGGGAAGTCTTTTAGGACCGAGATGAGAAAAACATTTTTCACACAGAGAGTGGTGAATCTGTGGAATTCTCTGCCGCAGAAGGTAGTTGAGGCCAGTTCATTGGCTGTATTTAAGAGGGAGTTAGATGTGGCCCTTGTGGCTAAAGGGCTCAGGGGGTATGGAGAGAAGGCAGGAACGGGATACTGAGTTGGACGATCAGCCACGATCATATTGAATGGCGGTGCAGGCTCGAAGGGCCGAATGGCCTCTACTCCTGCACCTATTTTCTATGTTTCCATGCCTATGTTTAAGAATCAGTTTGACAAGTACATGGAAAGGACAGGTTTGGAGGGATAGAAACATAGAACATAGAAAATAGGTGCAGGAGGAGGCCATTCGGCCCTTCGAGCCTGCACCGCCATTCAACATGATCATGGCTGATCATCCAAGTCGGTATCCTGTGGGCAGTTGGGACTTGTGTAGCTGGGCGGTGCGTTCAAGCTGGACCTGTTTCCACATTGTATGACTCACTGTCACTGTATGTCGCGTTGTCACTGGCGGGCGGAGCACCGAGGCAAATTCCTTGTATGTGAATACTTGGCCGATAAACGTTTTGGCTCATTCGGTGGCTTTACCTGCACCATGGTGTTGAACTGCACGGTGTAACGCCGGCGGCCGGCGGTGAACCGCACGCTGGTCTCGCCCAGCCTCCACGCCGCGTCGATGGTGCTGTTGTTGCTGGCGCTGTAGCTGCACCAGCGGCCGGACCGGTCGTCGAACCAGCGCCAGTTATTCCCGGTCAGTTGCAGGAACTGCGGTAGGGGAGATAAAATCCCACATGTGGACCACGCTCGGCCGTTTGGTTTCCGAGAATGCAGTGCGGAAAATACCCCCCCCCCTCTGCCCACCGAGTCCGCGATCGCCCGTTCACACACTAGTTTAGTTCAGAGATACGGCGCGGAAATAAAGCCCTTCGGCCCCCCGAGTCCGTGCCGACCCATATGAGATTGTTAAGGGCATATTGCAGGAAGATTATTCCCGATGTTGGGGAAGTCCAGAACAAGGGGTCACACAGTTTAAGGATAAGGGGGAAGTCTTTTAGGACCGAGATGAGAAAATACATTTTCACACAGAGAGTGGTGAATCTGTGGAATTCTCTGCCACAGAAAGTAGTTGAGGCCAGTTCATTGGCTATATTTAAGAGGGAGTTAGATGTGGCCCTTGTGGCTGAAGGGATCAGGGGGTACGGAGAGAAGGCAGGTACGGGATACTGAGTTGGATGATCAGCCATGATCATATTGAATGACGGTGCAGGCTCGAAGGGCCGAATGGCCTCCTCCAGCACCTATTTTCTATGTTTCTATATAAGATGCTATATAAATCGCCTCTCTACCCCACACCCCCTTCCACCTCACCACATTCCCCCTCCCAACACCCTTATTAAGGGCTTGGACACACTAGAGGCAGGAAACATGTTCCCGATGTTAGGGGAGTCCAGAACCAGGGGCCACACACACACAGTTTAAGAATAAGGTGTAAGCCTTTTCGAACGGAGACGAGGAAACACTTTTTCTCACAGAGAGTGGTGAGTGTGTGGAATTCTCTGCCTCAGAGGGCGGTGGTGGCAGCTTCTCTGGATGCTTTCAAGAAAGAGCTAGATAGGGCTCTTAAAAATAGTAGAGTCAGGGGATATGGGGAGAAGGCAGGAACTGGGTACTGATTGGGGATGATCAGCCATGATCATATTGAATGGCGGTGCTGGCTCGAAGGGCTGAATGGCCTCCTCCTGCACGTATATTGTCTATTGTCTAGTGACCAGGGATCGCCCGTTCACACACTAGTTTAGTTTAGAGACAGAAACAGGCCCTTCGGCCCACCGAGCCGGCGATCGGCCGCACGTGGGAGGGAAAGGAAGGTCGTGGGGGGAACGTACAAACTCCCTACAGACAGCACCCGTGGTCGGGACGGAAGCCGGTCTCTGGCGCTGTGAGGCAGCGACTCTACCGCCACCGTGAACACCCTCAGTCCAGTCCGGTTCGCGTGCTGGGTGTCCTGGAGCAGGCCCCGATCCAGGCGAGACCCAGGCTGCTGCAGGGCCTCCAGCCGTCGCCTCCGTCACGATTAGGGATGCCAACTGTAACGGTATTAGCTGGGACATCCCGTACATTGGCCTCTAAATTGGTGTGTCCCGTACGGGACAGCCCTTGTCCCGTATCTGACTGCTACTACTCGGGTGGGGGGGGGCACTGTCGGGTCGATTGTTAAGGGTTTGGACACGCTAGAGGAAGGAAACGTGTTCCCAATGTTGGGGGAGTCCAGAACCTGGGGCCACAGTTTAAGAATAAGGGGTCGGCCATTTAGAACGGAGACGAGGAAATACTTTTTCTCACAGAGAGTGGTGAGTCTGTGGAATTCTCTGCCTCAGAGAGCGGTGGAGGCCGGTTCTCTGGATGCCTTCGAGAGAGAGCTAGACAGGGCTCTTAAAGATAGCGGAGTCAGGGGATATGGGGAGAAGGCAGGAACGGGGTACTGATTGGGGGCGATCAGCCGTGATCACATTGAATGGCGGTGCTGGCTCGAGGGGCCGAATGGCCTCTACTCCTGCAAATATTGTCTGTTGTCCCGTATTTGGGAGCGGGAAAGTTGGCGAGCCCAGTTGAACCTGGCAAACATTGCGGGCCGAAGTTGCCGGCTCCTTGCCCGCACAGTTCTGCGTTCTACGCATCGAGCCTTGCGGGACGCTTCCCTCACCTTGTTCATCTGCGACCTCCTCTTGGAAGACACGGACATCTTCTCGTAGAAATCGATCAGCAGCAGCACCGGAGTGATCCACCTAGCAGTTGGGTTGAAGGGGGGGGGGGGGGGGGGAAGAGGGGAAGAGAGAGGAGGTGGTGAGTTAAGACAAACTCTACTCCAGGGCTCAAGACATCAAAGTCAAGTGCGCTAAAATAACACAATGGATTCTTCAAAGCATAGAAAAACCCAGCCCGAAGGACGAGCAGAATCAAGGGACGGAGACGAGGGAACACTTTTTCTCACAGAGAGTGGTGAGTCTGTGGAATTCTCTGCCTCAGAGGGCGGCGGAGGCCGGTTCTCTGGATGCTTTCAAGAGAGAGCTAGATAGGGCTCTTAAAGATAGCGGAGTCAGGGGATATGGGGGAGAAGGCAGGAACGGGGAACTGATTGGGGATGATCAGCCGTGATCACATTGAATGGCGGTGCTGGCTGGAAGGGCCGAATGGCCTCTACTCCTGCACCTATTGTCTATAACACAGTATTAGTGTGAACGGTCGATGGCTGGTTTGCGCGGACTCAGAGGGCTGAACGGAGGTGACAGCAAGGCAGCTATTAAGTCAAGCCTGGAAAAATACATACAGCACAGACTGGGCGATCGTTTCGCTGAATACCTTCGCTCGGCAGCTCGTTCCATACACCCTCCACCCTCTGTGCGGAAAAGTTACCCCTCAGATTCCTATTAAATCTTTTCCCCTTCACCTTAAACCTGTGTCCTCTGGTCCTCGATTCCCCAACTCTGGGCAAGAGACTCTGCCCAATCTATTCCCCTGGTGATATTGTACACCTCTATAAGATCGCCCTTCATCCTCCTGCGCTCCAAGGAATAAAGTCCCAGCCCTACCCCGACCTCTCCCTGCAGCTCGGGCCCCTCGAGTCCCGGCAACGTCCTCGTAAATCTTCTCTGAACCCTTTCCAGCTCGACGACATCTTTCCTATAACACGGTGGCCAGAGCTGAGCAGAGAACTAAAAATGCCTGAGAGAGAACTGCAGACGCTGGAAAAAATATCGAAGGGTGACACAAACTGCTGGAGTAACTCAGCGGGTAAGGCAGCACGATGCTGCTGCGCTCCAAGGAATAGTGAACCAGCCTACTCGACCTCTCCCTGTAGTTCACACCCTCTAGTCCTGGCAACATCCTCGTAAATCTTCTCTGCACCCGATCCAGCTCGAATGTCCAGTAGAAGACATTGCTTCCCACCCGGCCCTCCCGTCCCTTCCCAAGCACTTACTTGGGGGTGTGCACTTCTTTCTGTTCCTTGGCAGCCTGAAGGCACGGTTGGGCCACCTCCAGCAACTTGATCAGGACATCCAGGATACCGCTGGTCTCCACAATCCTGGCACAGGTCAACTTGAGCTCCTGCAGGTGGAGGCAAAACGATTTGTGGTTTCAATAGACAAGAGGTGCAGGAGTAGAGGCCATTCGGCTCTTCGAGCCAGCACCGCCATTCAATGTGATCACGGCTGATCATCCCCAATCAGTACCCCGTTCCTGCCTTCTCCCCATATCCCCTGACTCCGCTATCTTTAAGAGCCCTATCTAGCTCTCTCTTGAAAGCATCCAGAGAACCGGCCTCCACCGCCCTCTGAGGCAGAGAATCCCACAGACTCACCACTGTCAGTGAGAAAAATTGTTACCTCGTCTCCGTTCTAAAAGGCTTACTCCTTATTCTTAGAAACATAGAAAATAGGTGCAGGAGTAGGCCATTCGGCCCTTCGAGCCTGCACCGCCATTCAATATGATCATGGCTGATCATCCAACTCAGTATCCCGTACCTGCCTTCTCTCCATACCCCCTGATCCCTTTAGCCACAAGGGCCACATCTAACTCCCTCCTAAATATAGCCAATGAACTGGCCTCAACTACCTTCTGTGGCAGAGAATTCCAGAGACTCACCACTCTCTGTGTGAAAAATGTTTTCCTCATCTCGGTCCTAAAGGAATTCCCCCTTATCCTTAGGCTGTGTCCCCTTGTTCTGGAACTCCCCAACATCGGGAACAATCTTCCTGCATCTAGCCTGGCCAACCTGTTAAAATTTTTGTAAGTTTCTATACGATCCCCCCTCAATTCTTAAACTGTGGCCGCTGGTTCTGGACTCCCCCAACATCGGGAACATGTTTCCTGCCTCTAGTGTGTCCAAGCCTTAACAATCTTATATGTTTCAATGAGATCCCCTCTCATCCTTCCAAACCAGAGTGTACAAGCCCAGCTGCTCCATTCCCTCAGCATACGACAGTCCCGCCATCCCGGGAATTAACCTGGTGAACCTACGCTGGGCTCCCTCAATAGCAAGAATGTCCTTCCTCAAATTAGGGGACCAAAACTGCACACAATACTCCAGGTGTGGTCACACTTGGTCTTTCGTTGAGAGATACAGCGCGGAAACAGGCCCTTCGGCCCGCGCCGACCAGCGATCCCCGCACACTAACACTATCCCACACACACTAAGAGCAATTTACAATTTTATCGTTTAACCGACAAGCCCACACGTTTTTGGAGTGTGGGACAAAACTACCCGATCTATTCCGATCATGATTTTATACACCTCTAGAAGGTCTCCGCTCATCCTCCTGAGCTCCAAGGAATAGAGACCCAGCCCTGCCCCAACCTCTCCCTGTAGCTCACGTCCTGGCAACATCCTCGTAAGTCTTTCCTGTACCCTTTCTGGCTTAGACAATAGACAATAGGTGCAGGGGGAGGCCATTCGGCCCTTCGAACCAGCACCGCCATTCATTGTGATCATGGCTGATCGTCCCCTCTCAATAACCCGTGCCTGCCTTCTCCCCATATCCCTTGACTCCACTAGCCCCTAGAGCTCTATCCAACTCTCTCTTAAATCCTTCCAGTGATTTGGCCTCCACTGCCCTCTGTGGCAGGGAATTCCACAAATTCACAACTCTCTGGGTGAAAATTTTTTCTCTCACCTCAAGTCTTAAATGACCTCCCCTTTATTCTAATACTGTGGCCCCTGGTTCTGGACTCGCCCAACATTTTTCCTGCATCTAGTTTTTTCTCACCTCAGTCTTAAATGACCTCCCCTTTATTATAAGTCTGTGGCCCCTGGTTCTGGACTCGCCCAACATTAGGAACATCTTTCCTGCACCTAGCTTGTCCAGTCCTTTTATAATTCTATATGTTTCTATAAGATTTCCTCTCATCCTTCTAACTCTCTGGGTAAATTTTTTATTTCTCACCTCAGTCTTAAATGACCTCCCCTTTATTCTAAGACTGTGGCCCCTGGTTCTGGACTCGCCCAACATTGGGAACATTTTTCCTGCATGTAGCTTGTCCAGTCCTTTTATAATTTTATATGTTTCTATAAGATTTCCCCTCATCCTTCTAACTCTCTGGGTAAATTTTTTATTTCTCACCTCAGTCTTAAATGACCTCCCCTTTATTCTAAGACTGTGTGGCCCCTGGTTCTGGACTCGCCCAACATTGGGAACATTTTTCCTGCATCTAGCTTGGCCAGTCCTTTTACAATTGTATATGTTTCTATAAGATCCCCCCCTCATCTTTCTAAACTCCAGTGAATACAAGCCTAGTCTTCTCAATCTTTCCTCATACGACAGTCCCGCCATCCCAGGGATCAATCTGGTGAACCTACGCTGCACTGCTTCAATCACAAGGATGTCCTTCCCCAAATTAGGAGGCCAAAACTGTGCACTAACACGTACCTCAAACAGCAGGGTGAGCAGCAGGATGCGCGTGGCGAGGTTGGACGCTTGCGGCAGCGTGGCCATCTGGCTCGTCCACTCTGCTACTGTCTTGGTGTCGCTGGTGGTCAGCGGGAGTGCCGCCTTGATCAACACATTGGCCGCCTCCCACACCTGTCGAGACAAAGTATGCACGTCGGAAAGGAACTGCAGATGCAGGATTACGTGGTGGACACACAGACACAAAGTGCTGGAGCAATTCATAGAAACATAGACAATCGGTGCAGGAGGAGGCCATTCGGCCCTTCGAGGCAGCACCGCCATTCATTAGTGATCACGGCTGATCGTCCCCAATCAATAACCCGTGCCTGCCTTCTCCCCATATCCCTTAACTCCACTTGCCCCTAGAGCTCTATCTAACTCTCTCTTAAATCCATCCAGTGACTTGGCCTCCATTGCCCTCAAATCCACAAATTCACAACTCTCTGGGTAAAAGAGTTTTTTCTCACCTCAGTCTCAAATGACCTCCCCTTTATTCTAAGACTGTGTGGCACCTGGTTCTGGACTCGCCCAACATTGGGAACATTTTCCCTGCATCTAGCTTGTCCAGTCCTTTTATAATTTTATATGTTTCTATAAGATCCCCCCTCATCCTTCCAAACTCCAGTGAATACAAGCCTAGTCTTTTCAATCTTTCCTCATATGACGGTCAATTCAGCGGGACATGCTGCATCTCTGGAGAGAACGAATGGGTGACGTTTCATAGAGTGCTGGAGTAACTCTGCGGGACAGGCAGCATCTCTGGAGAGAAGGAATGGGTGATGTTTCCGGTTGTGCCCCCAAAGATGCTGTCTGACCCTTCTGCAGGGCCCTAGTGAGACCACACCTGGAGTCTTGTCTGCAGTTTTGGCCAGTTGGCCTTCATAACAAGAGGAGTTGAGTATAGGAGCAAAGAGGTCCTTCTGCAGTTCTACAGAGCCCTAGTGAGACCACATCTGGAGTATTGTGTGCAGTTTTGGTCCCCTAATTTGAGGAAGGACATTCTTGCTATTGAGGGAGCCCAGCGTAGGTTCGCCAGGTTAATTCCCGGGATGGCGGGACTGTCATACGCTGAGAGAATGGAGCGGCTGGGCTTGTACACTCTGGAGTTTAGAAGGATGAGAGGGGATCTCATTGAAACATATAAGATTATTAAGGGTTTGGACACGCTAGAGGCAGGAAACATGTTCCCGATGTTGGGGGAGTCCAGAACCAGGGGCCACAGTTTAAGAATAAGGAGTAAGCCATTTAGAACGGAGGCGAGGAAACACTTTTTCTCACAGAGAGTTGTGAGTCTGTGGAATTCTCTGCCTCAGAGGGTGGTGCAGTCCAGAACGCGGGGCCACACACAGTTTAAGAATAACAGGTAAGCCATTTAGAACGGAGACTAGGAAACACTTTTTTTCACAGAGAGTGGTGAGTCTGTGGAATTCTCTGGCTCAGAGGGCGGTGGAGGCCGGTTCTCTGGATGCTTTCAAGATAGAGCTAGATAGGGCTCTTAAAGATAGTGGAGTCAAGGGATATGGGGAGAAGGCAGGAACTGGGTACTGATTGGGGATGATCAGCCATGATCACATTGAATGGCGGTGCTGGCTGGAAGGGCCGAATGGCCTACTCCTGCACCTATTGTCTATTGTAGAAACATAGAAAATAGGTGCAGGAGGAGGCCATTTGGCCCTTCGAGCCAGCACCGCCATTCATTGTGATCATGGCTGATCGTCCTCTATCAATAACCCGTGCCTGCCTTCTCCCCATATCCCTTGACTCCACCAGCCCCTAGAGCTCTATCCAACTCTCTCTTAAATCCATCCAGTGATTTGGCCTCCACTGCTCTCTGTGGCAGGGAATTCCATAAATTCACAACACTGGGTAAAAAAGTTTTTTTCGCAGCTCAGTCTTAAATGACCTCCCCTTTATTCTAAGACTGTGTGGCCCCTGGTTCTGGACTCGCCCAACATTGGGAACTAGCTTGTCCAGTCCTTTTATAATTTGATATGTTTCTATAAGATCCCCTCTCATCCTTCTAAACTCCAGTGTATAATTGTCTATAATTCAGTGCCACAGAAGGCAGTGGAGGCCAATTCACTGGATGTTTTCATTGAGAGAGTTAGATTTAGCGCTTGGGGCTAACAGAATCAAGGGATATGGGGAGAAGGCAGGAACGGGGCACTGATTGGAGATGATCAGCCGTGATCATATTGAATGGCGGTGCTGGCTGGATGGGTTGAATGGCCTCCTCCTGCATCTGTTGTCTGTTGTTCAAGAAGGAACTGCAGACGCTAGAAAATCGAAGGTAAGACAAAAGTGCTGGGGGTGACAACTCAGCGGGTGAGGCAGCATCTATGGCGCGAAGGGAATGGGCTGCCTCACCCGCTGAGTTTCCCCAGCCAATATCGTCCATCGACTCACCTGCTCCACCACCTGCTTGAGAATCAGGTCTCGATAGTCGGCGCCGTTGCGTTTGACGGCGGTCATGATCAGGTCGCAGACGCGGTACACGGTGTCGGGCAGCTCGTCCAGCAGGTGGAAGCAGCCCGGCAGCATCTTCTCCGTGAAGGCGTTCAGCTCGTCGGGCTCCAGGGGCTCGGCGTCCTGGTACCTCTCCAGGCTCTTCACCTCCTCCTCCTCCTGCTTCTCCCGGGCCTTGCGCTCCTCGTCCTCCTTGCGGCGGGCTGCCTCCTGCGAGGGGGGGGGGGGGGGTGAGAGAGAGAGAGAGAGAGAGAGACACACAGAGAGCATGAGAAAATCATTTTTCACACAGAGAGTTTGTGTTGACCATCTATTTCAACCAGCAGCTGCAGATCTTTCCTGAAGATCCTTCATGTCACAATGTTAGAAGAATGAGCCAGCACCGAGCCAGCACCGCCATTCAATGTGATCATGGCTGATCATCCCCAATCAGTTCCCCGTTCCTGCCTTCTCCCCATATCCCCTGACTCCGCTATCTTTAAGAGCCCTATCTAGCTCTCTCTAGAAAGCATCCAGAGAACCGCCTTCCACCACCCTCTGAGGCAGAGAATTCCACAGATTCACCACTCTCTGTGTGAAGAACTGTTCCCTCATCTCTGTTCTAAATGTCTTACTCCATATTCTGAAACTGTGTGCGGCCCCTTGTTCTGGACTCCCCCAACATCGGGAACAGGTTTCCCTGCCTCTAGTGTGTCCAAACCCTTAATAATCTTAATGTTTCCATAAGATCCCATCTCATCCTTCTAAACTCCAGAGTGTACAAGGCCAGCCGCTCCATTCTCTCAGCGTATGACAGTCCCGCCATCCCGGGAATTAACCTGGTGAACCTACGCTGGGCTCCCTCAATAGCAAGAATGTCCTTCCTCAGATTTGGTGACCAAAACAGCCCACAATACTCCAGGTGTGGTCTCACTAGGGCTCTGTACAACTGCAGATGGACCTTTATGCTCCTGTACTCAACTCCTATTGTTATGAAGGCCAACAGGCCAAAACTGCACACAATACTCCAGGTGTGGTCTCACCGGGGCCCTGTACAACTGCAGAAGGACCTCTTTGCTCCTGTACTCTTGTTGTGAAGGCCAACATTGGCTTTCTTCACTGCCTGCTGTACCTGCATGCTTACTTTCAGTGATTGAAGAACAAGGACCCCCAGATCCCGTTGTACTTCCCCTTTTCCCAACTTGACGCCATTTAGATAGAATCCTGGAGTGATACAGAGTGGAAACGGCCACTTTGGCTGTAACACACTTACCTCTGGAGATTCGGTGCTCTGGTCCATCGGGATGTCCTGGCCCAGAGACATGGCAATGGCCCTCATCATTTGGTCTTCCTCAGACATGCTCAGCTCCTGCTAACGGACAAAAAAAAAATCACCTTTTTAAGACACGGGCAAACGCAGACACTTGCCGAATTTCAGATCTGCGGACTCGGGATCGAAGGCGACACAAAGAATGACCAGATTGAGGGGGAGCCTGTTTCCACGCTGCATCTTTTCATTCAATAGACAATAGGTGCAGGAGTCGGCCATACACCTCTATAAGGGTCTGAAGAAAGGTTTCGGCCCGAAACGTTGCCCATCTCCTTCGCTCCTTAGATGCTGCTGCACCTGCTGAGTTTCTCCAGCCTTTTGTGTACCCACCTCTATAAGATCTCCCCTCATCCTCCTGCGCTCCAAGGAATAGAGACCCAGCCTACTCAACCTCTCCCTGTAGCTCATGTCCTGGCAACATCCTCGTACGTCTTTCCTGTACCCTTTCCGGCTTAGACAATAGACAATAGGTGCAGGAGTCGGCTATTCGACCCTTTGAGCCAGCACCGCCATTCAATGTGATCACGGCTGATCATCCCCAATCAGTACTCCGTTCCTGCCTTCTCCCCATATCCCCTGACTCCGCTATCTTTAATAGCCCTATCTAGCTCGCTCTTGGAAGCATCCAGAGAACCGGCCTCCACCGCCCTCTGAGGCAGAGAATTCCACAGACTCACAACTCTCTGTGAGAAAAAGTGTTTCTTCGCCTCCGTTCTAAATGGCTTACTCCTTATTCTTAAACTGTGGCCCCTGATTCTGGACTCCCCCAACATCGGGAACATGTTTCCTGCCTCCAGCGTGTCCAAACCCTTAATAATCTTATATGTTTCAATAAGATCCCCTCTCATCCTTCTAAACTCCAGAGTGTACAAGCCCAGCTGCTCCATTCTCTCAGCGTATGACAGTCCCGCCATCCCGGGAATTAACCTTGTAAACCTACGCTGGGCTCCCTCAATAGCAAGAATGTCCTTCCTCATATTAGGGGACCCACCCCTCACCGCCACATCAGTCTGAAGAAGGGTCTCGACCCGAAACGTCACCTATTTCCTTCGCTCCATAGATGCTGCCTCACCCGCTGAGTTTCTCCAGCATTTTTGTCGACCTTCTATGCTGCTATGTCCTGTCTACATTGTAACTCGGATCAAGGATGGGCAAATCCTCGTGAACTTTTCTATTATAAAGAGAATTGTCGTCTCCTGTGCTTTCAGGCTGTGCAGGACCTACTCACAGAAAACATAGACAATAGGTGCAGGAGGCCATTCGGCCATTCGAGCCAGCACCGCCATTCATTGTGATCATGGCTGATCGTCCCCAATCAATAACCCGTGCCTGCCTTCTCCCCATATCCCTCGACTCCACTAGCCCCTAGAACTCTATCTAACTCTCTCTTAAATCCATCCAGTGATTTGGCCTCCACCACCCTCTGTGGCAGGGAATTCCACAAATTCACAACTCTCTGGGTGAAAACGTTTTTTCTCACCTCAGTCTTAAATGACCTCCCCTTTATTCTACGACTGTGTGGCCCCTGGTCCTGGACTCGCCCAACATTGGGAACATTTTTCCTGCATCTAGCTTGTCCAGTCCTTTTATAATTTTATATGTTTCTATAAGAACACCCTTCATCCTTCTAACTCTCTGGGTAAAAATGTATTTTCTCACCTCAGTCATAAATGACCTCCCCTTTATTCTAAGACTGTGTGGCCCCTGGTTCTGGACTCACCCAACATTGGGAACAGTTTTCCTGCATCTAGCTTGTCCAGTCCTTTTATAATTTTATATGTTTCTATAAGATCCCCTCATTCTTCTAAGCTCCAGTGAATACAAGCCTAGTCTTTTCAATCTTTCCTCATATGACAGTCAACTCAGCGGGACATGCTGCATCTCTGGAGAGAAGGAATGGGTGACGTTTCCGGTTCAGCCCCCAAAGATGCTGCCTGACCCTTCTGCAGTGTACAGACCCCCTAGTGAGACCACACCTAGAGTATTGTGGGCAGTTTTGGTCCCCTAATTTGAGGAAGGACATTCTTGCTATTGAGGGAGTGCAGCGTAGATTTACAGCCCTTTTATAATTTTATATGTTTCTATAAGATACCCCCTCAGCCTTCTAAACTCCAGTGAATACAAGCCTAGTCTTTTCAATCTTTCCTCATATGACAGTCCCGCCATCCCAGGGATCAATCTGGTGAACCTACGCTGCACTGCCTCAATCACAAGGATGTCCTTCCTCAAATTAGGGGACCAAAACTGTACACAATACTCCAGATGTGGTCTCACCAGAGCCCTATACAACCGCAGAAGAACCTCTTTACTCCTGTACTGAAATCCTCTTGTTATGAAGGCCAACATGCCATTCGCTTCACTGCCTGCTGTACCTGCACGCCAACTTTCAGTGACCGTCGTACAAGGACACCCAGGTCTCGCTGCACTATAACTACTCGTGCACCTATTTTCTCAGTTTCTCCGATTCAAACACGATGTCGGCCCCCCCCCCCCCCCGCCGCTTAGATACTTGCGCAAGAAAAAGCCAACACTTGCCCGCACGCGTACCGCCCCGCCAAGGAGCGGAGGCGGGTGCGTCAATAGGTACTCTGTGGCCTGCTCCATCGTGCTGGTGTTGAGCAGGGCCTCCATCGCATGTTCGCGCGTGAAGCCCATGTCCATCAGCTGTGGAGACAAAGAGGAACAGTCACGCGTGGCGTCGGCCAGAGGGCGCCCACGGGTCACGGCGGCGGAGTTGGCCCGGCGCGGCACCGGGGACACGTCCAATCCTGACCACGGGCGCCGCCTGCACGGAGCTCGCCCGGTTCTCCTCGAGGGTTTTCCTGCGAGATCTTGGTCTCCTCCCGCGCTCCACGGACACACATGTTTGTTGGTTTATTGGGCTGGTCTACGTGTGACTTGTCCCTGGTGCATGTGGGACGGGGTTAGTGCGCGGGGATCGCTGGTCGGTGGGCCGAAGGGCCTGTTTCCGTATCTAAACTGCAAAGACAATAGACAACAGGTGCAGGAGTAGAGGCCATTTGGCCCGTCGAGCCAGCACCGCCGTTCAATGTGATCACGGCTGATCATCCCCAATCAGTGCCCCGTTCCTGCCTTCTCCCCATATCCCCTGACTCCGCTATCTTTAAGAGCCCTATCTAGCTCTCTCTTGAAAGCATCCAGAGAACCAGCCTCCACCGCCCTCTGAGGCAGAGAATTCCACAGACTCACCACTCTCTGTGAGAAAAAGTGTTTCCTCGTCTCCGTTCTAAATGGCTTACTCCTTATTCTTAAACTGTGGCCCCTGGTTCTGGGCTCCCCCAACATCGGGAACATGTTTCCTGCCTCTAGAGTGTCCAAGCCCTTCACAATCTTATATGTTTCAATGAGATCCCCTCTCATCCTTCTAAACTCCAGAGTGTACAAGCCCAACTGCTTCATCTTCTCAGCATATGACAGTCCCGCCATCCCGGTAATTAACCTTGTAAACCTACGCTGCACTCCCTCAATAGCAAGAATGTCCTAACTCAAATTAGGGGACCACAACTGCACACAATACTCCAGGTGTCATCTCACTAGGGCTCTGTACAACTGCAGAAGGACCTCTTTGCTCCTATATTCGATTCCTCTTGTTATAAAGGCCAACATGCCATTCGCTTTCCTCGCAGCATGCTGTACCTGCATGCTTACTTTCATAGACTGATGTACAAGGACCCCAGATCCCGTTGTACTTCCCCTTTTCCCAACTTGATGCCATTTAGATAGTAATCCCCAATCAGTACCCCGTTCCTGCCTTCTCCCCATATCCCCTGCTATCTTTAAGAGCCCCATCAAGCTCTCTCTTGAAAGCATCCAGAGAACCGGCCTCCACCGCCCTCTGAGGCAGAGAATTCCACAGACTCACCACTCTCTGTGAGAAAAAGTGTTTCCTCATCTCTGTTCTAAATGGCTTACTCCTTATTCTTAAACTGTGTGGCCCCTGGGTCTGGACTCCCCCAACATCGGGCACATGTTTCCTGCCTCTAGCGTGCCCAAGCCCTTAATAAGGGTGGGGTGTGGGGGAGGGGGGAGGTGGGGAGGGAGAGGGGGGGGGGGGGGGAGGTTGGGAGGGGGAGGGGGGATGTGGGGGAGGGAGGATGTGGGCGAGGGGTTGTGGGGGGGGGATTGTGGGAGGGGGGGATTTCGGGGAGGGGTGTGTGGGGGAGGGGTTTGTGGGCGAGGTGGGGGTGGGGGGGGGATTGGGGGAGGGGGATGTGGGGGAGGGGGATGTGGGGGAGGGGGGGGAGAGAAGTGGGGAATCTTTCAAATCCTTCATAACTTTTGTACTATTTCACTGATCAGAACAAAACTTACTTGACGCAGCAGAGGAGAATGGCGAGTAAGGTGGCGAAAAATCGTAGCGCTGGGGGGATCGTTGTAGCGCAGAATTAATTACAACGCAGACAGAAAGTGGTCAAGATGAGAATTTTACTAATACATAGATTCTGAATTGTTTACTGTATGTCATGTTGTTACTTGAGGGCGGAGCACCAAAGCAAATTCCTTGTATGTGAATATTCATTAATTCACTCATTCGCCGAGCGGCCCCCTCACCTGCTGGAGCTGCTGCTGGTTGACCTGGGGTTCTCTCCGGGGAGCCGCCCCTTCCTCCTGCGGCCCTTCCTCCTCCGTCCGACTGCCTTCCTTCTCCTTGGAGAGGCGCTCACGGATCACCGGCTCGCCCCGCAGGATGTGGCACAGGATGGCGAGCATGGACTCCGCCATCCGCCCGCCGTAGACCTTCAGGGGCTTGCGGTTCCACAGGTTCCTGATGCAGTTGAAGGCGGCCTGCAACGGGGAGAGGTGGGGGAAAACCGTGAGCCACGAGGAGCGCGATTCTCTTACACTGCCCGTGGGCGTTTCTTCCCAGGCAACTGAACCCTGGAGGAAACCTTTTTTTCCCCAGTCTCTTACGCTGCCGGAGATGCGATTGTTTTCTGGATCGCATCTCTGGTCGCTCTGCGGCCTACCATTGATGGAGCTGGACAAACTGATACCCACCGCGGGCCATGGACTTAACATCGGAGCCTGGGATCGCTCCAAGCCACGTGCTTTACCATCGAGAGCTCGCAGTCTCGGGAGAGGCCGAGTCGGGAGCTCCAACGATGCGGAGGTTCGACCGGCCCGGGTTCCGATCGCCCGGCGCGGGGGAGCTGACACCTAGGATCGCCCCGACGCAGAGGGTCCAAACGCCGCCGGCTACGGGAGTCAAGATCATCCCGTCACGGGAGGACAAAGAAGGGAAGAGATTTGAATTTTTTTTTGCCTTCCATCACAGCGAGGAATGTGGAGGAGTCACTGTGGTGGATGTATTTTGTGTTCCGTTGTTTTTATCTGCATGACTGGCTTGGCAAATGATATTCATGGTATGTTTCAAAACATACTCGGCTAATAAAGTCCCACGCGCTAAACTGACGGCACTGTTTAAACCTGCAGCGGGAAAGGCAGGTCAAAGCTCACAAAAATAATCATCCAGATCTTGAAATTTAAAATACTAATAGATTTAATCTACTATAATTTTTGAAGTTACAGTATGGCCTTTTATATCCTTGCATTTTTTAAGCCGCAAGATGAAACAGGAAGTCGGGCCGATTTAAAAAAAAATCCGTATTTTACAAAGCAATTCCATACACCCGTATTCTTATCGTATTTCTGTACAAAATACGGAAAATCAGTAATACTCGGGCAGCTCTGTAACTGTATCAAACGTTGGACACGTTCGATACAGTTGCAAAGAATTTAATCGTTCATATATGGGAAACATGAGAATAAAACACTCTCTTGACTGTTGGATACAACTCACGAACTTCATAACAAGAGTACACCGGTCACTGAAGGTTGGCGTGCAGGTACAGCAGGCAGTGAAGAAAGCGAATGGCATGTTGGCCTTCATTCTTTAATGGTTCTTCTGCGGTTGTATAGGGCTCTGGTGAGACCACATCTGGAGTATTGTGTACAGTTTTGGTCTCCTAATTTGAGGAAGGACATCCTTGTGATTGAGGCAGTGCAGCGTAGGTTCACCAGATTGATCCCTGGGATGGCGGGACTGTCATATGAGGAAAGATTGAAAAGACTAGGCTTGTATTCACTGGAGTTTAGAAGGATGAGGGGATATCTCATATAAAATTATAAAAGTGTTAACGAAGAAACTGCAGATGCAGGAAGAAGGGTCTCGACCCGAAACGTCGCCTATCTCCTTCGCCTCTTAGATGCTGCTGCACCCGCTGAGTTTCTCCAGCTTTTTGTGTAACCCTAAAATTATAAAAGGACTGGACAAGCTAGATGCAGGAAAAATGTTCCCAATGTTGGGCGAGTCCAGAACCAGGGGCCACAGTCTTAGAATAAAGGGGAGGTCATTTAAGACTGAGGTGAGAAAAAACCTTTTCACCCAGAGAGTTGTGAATTTATGGAATTCCCTGCCACAGAGGGCAGTGGAGGCCAAATCACTGGATGGATTTAAGAGAGAGTTGGATAGAGCTCTAGGGGCTGGTGGAGTCAAGGGATATGGGGAGAAGGCAGGCACGGGTTATTGATAGGGGGCGATCAGCCATGATCACAATGAATGGTGGTGCTGGCTCGAAGGGCCGAATGGCCTCCTCCTGCGCCTATTTTCTATGTAACTGTGTGAAAACCGCGCGGAAACAGGCCCTTCAGCCCTCGGAGTCCGCAGCAACCAGGATCGCCCGTTCTCACTGGTTTGGCAGCACTGTATGTCTATCTCCTTTGTTCCTACCCCCTCCCCACCCACCCCCCCACCTCACGCCGTGATCCTACCTTCTGGGTGACCACCAGGAAGCGCAGCGCGCTGAACTGCGGGAAGTTTTGCCCGCCGAGGGGCTTGGCGGGCAGGGAGTGCGGGGACTCCAGCACGGTGGTCGGGTTCACCATCTTCTCCACCAGCATCAGCCAGGCGTCGAGGAACTCCCCCGTGCCGTCCGGCAGCTCCGTGTGCTCCAGCCCTTCGGTCACCGACACCTTGCCTCCCATCGACAGCGCCCAGTTGAACGTCCTGTCGGGGGGAAGGAGTAGAGAACGGACAAGGGCGTTAGTCACTGATTCCCTCGTTGATGATTTGGACGAGGGAATTGAATGCAAGTTTGCGGATGACACGAAGCTGGGGGGCAGTGTTAGCTGTGAGGAGGATGCAAGGTGACCTGGATAGGCTGGGTGAGCGGGCAAATGCATGGCAGATGCAGTATAATGTGGATAAATGTGAGGTTATCCACTTTGGTGGCAAGAACAGGAAAGTAGACTATTATCTGAATGGTGGCCGCTTAGGAAAAGGGGAGATGCAACGAGACCTGGGTGTCATGGTACACCAGTCATTGAAAGTAGGCATGCAGGTGCAGCAGGCAGTGAAGAAAGCCAATGGTATGTTGGCATTCATAGCAAAAGGATTTGAGTATAGGAGCAGGGAGGTTCTACTGCAGTTGTACAGGGTTTTGGTGAGACCACACCTGGAGTATTGCGTACAGTTTTGGTCTCCAAATCTGAGAAAATACATTCTTGCCATAGAGGGAGTACAGAGAAGGTTCACCAGACTGATTCCTGGGATGTCAGGACTTTCATATGAGGAAATATATGAGGCCAGTTCATTGGCTATATTTAAGAGGGAGTTAGATGTGGCCCTTGTGGCTAAAGGGATCAGGGGGTATGGAGAGAAGGCAGGTAAGGGATACTAAGTTGGATAATCAGCCATGATCATATTGAATGGCGGTGCAGGCTCGAAGGGCTGAATGGCCTACTCCTGCACCTATTTTCTATGTTTCTATAGCAAAAGGATTTGAGTATAGGAGCAGGGAGGTTCTACTGCAGTTGTACAGGACAGTTTGTGAGACCACACCTGGAGTATTGCGTACAGTTTTGGTCTCCTAATCCGAGGCTTTCATTTGGCCCTTTGAGCCTGCACCGCCATTCAATATGATCATGGCTGATCATCCAACTCAGTATCCCGTACCTGCCTTCTCCCCATACCCCCTGATCCCTTTAGCCACAAGGGTCACATCTAACTCCCTCTTAAATATAGCCAATGAACTGGCCTCAACTACCTTCTGTGGCAGAGAATTCCACAGACTCACCACTCTCTGTGTGGAAAATGATTTTCTCATCTCGGTCCTGAAATACTTCCCCCTTATCCTTAAACTGTGACCCCTTGTTCTGGACTTCCCCAACATCGGGAACAATCTTCCTGCATCTAGCCTGTCCAACCCCTTAAGAATTTTGTAAGTTTCTATAAGATCCCCCCTCAATCTTCTAAATTCTAGCGAGTACAAGCCGGGTCTATCCAGTCTTTCTTCATATGAAAGTCCTGCCATCCCAAGAATCAGTCTGGTTCTGAACCTTCTGGATCAGAACCTTCTCTGTACTCCCTCTATGGCATGAATGTCTTTCCTCAGATTAGGAGACCAAAACTGTACGCAATACTCCAGGTGTGGTCTCACCAAGGCCCTGTACAACTGCAGTAGAACCTCCCTGCTCCTATACTCAAATCCTTTCGCTATGAATGCTAACATACCATTGGCTTTTTTCACTGCCTGCTGCACCTGCATGCCTACTTTCAATGACTGGTGTACCATGACACCCAGGTCTCGTTGCATCTCCCCTTTTCCTAATCGGCCACAAAAGACCAAGTCTCGACCCGAAACGTCACCGATTCCTTCGCTCCATAGATGCCGCCTCACCCGCTGAGTTTCTCCAGCATTTTTGTCTACCTTCGATTTTCCAGCATCTGCAGTTCCTTCTTAAACACAAAATGCTAGAGTAACTCAGAGGGACAGGCAGCGACTCTGGAGAGAAGGAATGGGCGCCGTTTCGGGTCGAGACCCTTCTTCAGACCGATGTCAGGGGAGGGGGAGGGACAGAGATAGAATGTGGTCGGAGACAGTCAGACTGGTGGGAAAACTGGGAAGGGAGAGGGGATGGAGAGAGAGGGAAAGCAAGGGCTACTTGAAGTTAGAGAAGTCAACGTTCATACCGCTGCAGAGATGCCAACCCTAAATTTAGTTCACAGTAACATTCAACCCATTTGTCCGTAACAAATGGGGTTAAATGCATTTCTCTCCGTACTCACTTGGGGTTGTTGCCGGCGGGTCTGCGCCTGCGCACTGGTGCAGATCAGCGGGCTGCCGGCGGGCGGGTGCGGCACATGCGCACTTGGCAAGGTTGCCGGCGGGTCTGCGCTTGCGCACTGGGTGGGGGTGGGGGGGAGGCCCGGTGATGGGGCTGCCGCGAGCGGCCGGCTGGCGGCAAGAAAGTGCCGCTGATCGCGCGGGCCGGCGCCGCCCGGGCTCTGGGCCGGGCGTGGCGTGGCTCGAAATGGCGCCAGGCCCGGCAACCCTCCCCCACTGCGCACGCGCGGCCACTGGGGCCCGGCAAAGTGCCGCTGATCGCGCGGGCTGGCAAACCGGGGACACATGGCGCCGGCGTTCACCACGGGAGGAACACCGGCGCGGCGGTGTTCCGTAACAGCATGTTTGGCTGCCGGAACACCGTAAAAAGGTTATTTCACCGGGACAAAATACGGCGAATCCGGGACACTTGGCATCTCTGCCGCTGGGGTGCGAGCTGCCCAAGCAAAATATGAGGTGTTGCTCCTCCAATTTGCGCTGGGCCCCACTCTTGACAATGGAGGAGGCCCAGGACAGAAAGGTCAGTGTGGGAATGGGAGGGGGAGTTGAAGTGTTTGGCAACCGGGCACTCGGGACTTGCCGAGGCAGCGTGAGGTGTGGATGGAGTCGATGGAAAGGAGGATGGTTTGTGCGTTACGGTCTGGGGCTGCGTCCACAATTCGCTGCAATTTCTTGGATGGAGCCGTTCCCAAACCGTGCTGTGATAATGCATTCCCTGGCGCACCTGTGGGAGTTGGGAAGAGTTGTTGTGGGGCATGCCGAACGTCCGAAGCCAGGTAGACATAAATGCTGGAGCAACTCAGCGGGTGAGGCAGCGTCTATGGAGCAAAGGAAATAGGCGGCGTTTCGGGTCGAGACCCTTCTTCAGACTGATGTAGGGTGTTGGGGGGGGGGGGGGCAGGAAGAGACAGTGGGCTGTGGGAGAGCTGGGAAGGGGAGGGGAAGGAGGGAGAAAGCAGGGACTACCTGAAATTGGAGAAGTCAATGTTCATACCGCTGGGGTGTAAACCTGCCCAAGCGAAATATGGGGTGCTGTTCCTACCAATTTACGGTGGGATTCACTCTGGCCATGGAGGAGGCCCAGGACAGAGAGGTCGGATTGGGATTGCGAATGGGAGGGGGAGTTGAGGACCAGAGCCACCGGGAGATCAGGTTGGTTAATGCGAACCGAGCGGAGGTGTTGGGCGAAGCGATCGCCAAGCCTACGCTCGGCAGGGCCGAGAAGGCCTGTTTCCGTGCTGTAATTGTTATAGGGTTATATGGGCTGGTTCCGGCCTGTGGGCCGTAGGCTGCCAAACCCCTGCCCCAAGTCTTCGAAGGAAGCAGAGGCTGCGTTGGGCTGGACGCTAGGCTGTGGGTCTTTGCCACCCTCCCGAGCTGGGAATACTCACTCAAACAGGGCATCGTGCCCTCCAGAACACAGAAACTTCTGCAGCATCAGGTGGTATGGATACTTCCTCTCATCAAACAGCATGGGTGATGTGAATCCCACCGAGCAGATGAAGAAAGTCAACCTGAGCAAAAAAAAAAAACAGGAGACAGCGCCTGAGTTAAGGGATAGGAGCAAAATCGGGCCATTCAGCCCATCGAGTCTACTCCGCCATTCAATCATGGCTGATAATTGACAACAGACAATAGGTGCAGGAGTAGAGGCCATTCGGCCCTTCGAGCCAGCACCGCCATTCAATGTGATCACGGCTGATCGTCCCCAATCAGTTCCCCGTTCGGGGTGGGAGATTGCAACCTTCACATGGTCAGCCCTGTTTCGGCAAATGCAAGCAGGCCGGCGTGCACAATCAAATAAGGTCAAATAGAACAAGTTGTCGGACAACTATAGGCTGTGCACGCCATACGCAAGAAGAAGAGGTACCCCGTTCCTGCCTTCTTCCCATATCCGCTGACTCCGCTATCTTTAAGAGCCCCCTATCCAGCTCTCTCTTGAAAGCATCCAGAGAACCGGCCTCCACCGCCCTGCGAGGCAGAGAATCCCACAGACTCACCACGCTCTGTGAGAAAAAGTGTTTCCTCGTCTCCGTTCTAAATGGCTTACTCCTTACTCTTAAACTGTGGTCCCTGGTTCTGGACTCCCCCAACATCGGGAACCTGTTTCCTGCCTCTAGCGTGTCCAAACCCTTAATAAGGATAGGGTGCGGAGGAGGGGGGATGTGGGGATGTGGGGAGGGGGAGGGGGGTGTGTGGGCTATCTTTAACAGCCCTATCTCGCTCTCCCTTGAAACTATCCAGAGAACCGGCCTCTACCGCCGTCCACAGACTCAGAACTAACTCTGGGTGAAGAAGTGTTTCCTCGTCTCTGTTCTACATGGCCGACCCCTTATTCTTAAACTGTGTGTGGCCCCTGGTTCTGGACACCCCCAACATCGGGAACATGTTTCCTGCCTCTAAACATGTCCAAACCCTTAACAATCTTACATGTTTCAATAAGATCCCCTCTCATCCTTCTAAACTCCAGAGTGTACAAGCCCAGCCGCTCCATTCTCTCAGCATATGACAGTCCCGCCATCCCGCGAATTATCCTTGCAATTAACCCAATTGATCAGTCTCTTCCCATTCTCCTGGCTTCGCCCCAGAACCCCGGACACCGGCATTGTTCGTGGTATTATCTGAATGGTGGCCGATTAGGAAAAGGGGAGATGCAACGAGATCTGGGTGTCATGGTACACCAGTCATTGAAAGTGGTATCTAAAAAGTCTCAGGTGGGGTAAATCTGGCTGTAAATTTTGCGTTTTCATTTTGCATGTAAAAACCCACTTGAGAACCATGGGCGATTTTAAAATTTGACAGCCAGATTTACCACTTCTGAAACTTTTTAGATGCCAAAGGAACTTACAAAATTCTTAAGGGGTTGGACAGGCTAGATGCAGGAAGATTGTTCCCGATGTTGGGGAGGTCCAGAACAAGGGGTCACAGTCGAAGGATAAGGGGGAAATTCCTTTAGGACTGAGATGAGGAAAACATTTTTCACACCGAGAGTGGTGAATCTGTGGAATTCTCTGCCACAGAAGGTAGTTGAGGCCAGTTCGTTGGCTATATTTAAGAGGGAATGAGATGTGGCCCTTGTGGCTAAAGGGATCAGGGGGTATGGAGTGAAGGCAGGTACAGGATACTGAGTTGGATGATCAGCCATGATCATATTGAATGGCGGTGCGGGCTCGAAGGGCCGAATGGCCTCCTCCTGCACCTATTTTCTATGTTTCTATAGGAATCAAGAAAAAACACAAATAATGTCTTAGAGTTGATGAAATGCAGTGAGCAAACGGCCAGTGTTCGCCAAGCACTCTGGCTGTTGTTGCCGTCCCTTCAGCTCACGCTTCTCTCTACTGTTATTTCTCCTCACCTTTGGAATTCTGATGTAGGCTAAATGACTCTCACGCTTCTCCCGATTTCCATTATTACTTACGGCGGAAAAATGGACAATTTCGACTGGGTCGGGTTCTAACGAGCCCGCTACACTGGAACCAATGGCCAGTGCTTACCTGCAGTTCATCGCGTGCACTCCACTTGGAGTAGCGCAGCCGCACTACGGGTCGTGGGTCGTGACCCGACTGCCGTGAAACCTCGCTATACTCAATGCTCTGATTTATAAAGGCCAGCGCACCAAAGGCTTCCCTACTCTGCTTGTCAACGTCAACTCTGTCTATCCCTCCCATCGTTTTAAAGACCTCCATCTATCTAAAGTCCCCCCTGAACCTTCTGTGCTCCAAATGATAAAGACTTGTCTAACGGTTCAAAGAGTCGGCAGACCGTGAGGAGATTTGGCGGGGGGGGGGGGGGGGGGGGCGAACGGCACCTACCTGAATCTGGGGGTGGGCGTGTAGGGGGGTGGTTGCCACGACAGCCCTTTGGTGAGCAGCTTGGTGAGGGCGGAGGCGGTCCCCCGGGCCGCCGGCGTGGGGGCGGTGGTGGTGTTGGCCGGGTGGTGGCTCCGTCGCTGCCTCACTGGCGAGCCCACGCACAGCTTGACCAGCAGGCCGAACAGCTCGGCCAATGCCCTGCCGAGTCTCGAGGATGCTGAGAGGAGAAGGAGGAGGAGGAGGAGGAGAGAGTCGTTAAACGCGAGAGATTAAACGGCGCAACACCCTCCGCAGCTGAAGCCGGTATCATCGCAAATGAATCCTATCATGATTTTATACACCTCTATAAGATCTCCCCTCATCCTCCTGCGCTCCAAGGAATAGAGACCCAGCCCTGCCCCAACCTCTCCCTGTAGCTCACGTCCAGGCAACATCCTCGTAAGTCTTTCCCGTACCCTTTCCTGCTTAGACAATAGACAATAGGTGCCGGAGTAGGCCATTTGACCCTTCAAGCCAGCATCGCCATTCAATGTGATCACGGCCGATCATCCCCAATCAGTACCCCGTTCCTGCCTTCTCCCCATATCCCCTGACTCCGTTATCTTTAAGAGACTTATCCAGCTCTCTCTTGAAAATGTCCAGAGAATCAGCCTCCACCTCCCTCTGAGGCAGAGAATTCCACCGATTCACCACTCTCTGTGTGAAAAAGTCCTCGTGTCCGTTCTAAATGGCTTACCCCTTATTCTTAAACTGTGTGTGGCCCCGGGTTCTGGACTCCCCCAACATTGGGAACATGTTTCCTGCCTCTAGCATGTCCAAACCCTTAATAATCTTATATGTTTCAATAAGATCCCCTCTCATCCTTCTCAATTCCAGAGTGTACAAGCCCAGCCGCTCCATTCTCTCAGCGTATGACAGTCCCGCCATCCCGGGAATTAACCTGGTGAACCTACGCTGGGCTCCCTCAATAGCAAGAATATCCTTCCTCAAATTAGGGGACCAAAACTGCACACAATACTGCAGGTGTGGTCTCACCACTGTCCTGTACAACTGCAGAAGGACCTCCTTGCTCCTGTACTCAACTCCTCTTGTTATGAAGGCCAACATGCCATTTGCTTTCTTCACTGCCTGCTGTACCTGCATGCTTACTTTCAGTGACTGATGAACAAGGCCCTCAGATCTCGTTGCACCTCCCGTTTTTCTAATATGACACCATTGAGTCTGAAGAAGGATCTCGACCTGAAACGTCACCCGTTCTTTCTCTCCATAGATGATGCCTCACCCGCATTTTGTGTCTAACATTCAGATAATAATCTGCCTTCCCGTTCTTGTGAGACCACACCTGAAGTATTGTGTGCAGTTTTGGTCCCCTAATTTGAGGAAGGACTTTCTTGCCATTGAGGGAGTGCAGCGTAGGTTCACCAGGTTAATTCCCGGGATGGCGGGGCTGTCATAATGGAGCGGCTGGGCTTGTACACTGTGGAGATTAGAAGGATGAGAGGGAATCTCATTGAAACATTGGATTATCAAGGGTTTGGACACGCTAGAGGCACGAAACATGTTCCCGATGTTGGGGGAGTCCAGAACCAGGGGCCACCGTTTAAGAATAAGGAGTAAGCCATCTAGAACGTAGATTAGGAAACACTTTTTCTCACAGAGAGTGGTGAGTCTGTGGAATTCTCTGCCTCAGAGGGCAGTGGAGGCCGGTTCTCTGGATACTTTCATTAGAGCGCTAGATAGGGCTCTTAAAGATAGCGGAGTCAGGGGATATGGGGAGAAGGCAGGAACGGGGTACTGATTGGGGATGATCAGCCGTGATCACATTGAATGGCAGTGCTGGATCGAAGGGCCGAATGGCCTACTCCTGCACCTATAGTCTATTGTCTTTTGCCACCAGTGTGGATAACCTCAGCATTTATCCACATTAAACTGCATCTGCCATGCATCTGCCCACTCAGCCAACCTGTCCAGGTCACCCTGCAGCCTCATAGCATCCTCCTCGCGGCTCGCGCTGCCGACCATCCGGGAACTCGGAGAAGTTGCGCAGAAGGTTATTGGGACACCGCTACCAGCCTTGGAGGGCATCTACTACACACGGTGCCTCAGGAAGGCCGTCAGCATCCATAAAGACTCCCCACGCCCTTGCAATGGACTGTTCGAACTCCTACCTTCCGGCCTTCTGCGCCCGCACCTCCAGACTCAGGAACAGCTTCATCCCCAGAGCTATAGCTGCTCTGAGCCGGCCCTGCTGAGTGCCCCCCCCCCCCCCACCGAACTATCTCCCTTGGATGGTCACATCGCACATCGACCCGGCGCAGACACATTTGCACTTTAGACCGTTTTACTGTTCTTTTTATAAAAAAATGTTTCTCGGGGTATCTAAATCTAAATTTTATTAGTGGTTTAAGCCACGACATCGGATGAAAGCTGCATACCAAATCTCGTTGCCAAATCTTATTTTTATTAGTGGAAGACGACAGCAGCAGCTTACCTGAAAGCAAGGGCTTGATTTGCTTGATCCTTGCTGCCATGGCCGGGGTGATCTTCGACTTGCCCTTGGGGTCGGAAGTGCCGGGTTCATCGGTCTCCATGGGGGCCAGGGTGTCCCCGTCCAGGTTAATCCCCTCCAGCAGGCCCTGGGCTGACGTCTCCACGCCACCGGCCGTCGCTTCCATCTCCGCTTCTGGCCGACGAACAACAAGGGGCCGGGTTAGCGTTGACTCGGTCGCTCGAGGGGCTTCCCCGCCCACCCCATCGCAACTCAAAGCTGCGCTTAAGAATAAGGGGTCGGCCATTTTGAACGGAGACGAGGAAACACTTTTTCCAAACGAGAGTGAGTTTAGAAGGATGAGAGGGGATCTTATTGATACATACAAGATTATTAAAGGTGTGGACACACTAGAGGCAGGAAACATGTTCCCAATGTTGGGGGAGTCCAGAACCAGGGGCCACACACAGTTTAAGAATAAGGGGTCGGTTATTTTGAACGGAGACAAGGAAATATTTTTTCACACAGAGAGTTTAGGATAAGAGGATATCTTATTGAAATATATATTATTACGGATTTGGACACGCTGGAGGCAGGAAACATGTTCCCGATGTTGGGGGAGTCCAGAACCACGGGCCACACACAGTTTAAGAATAAGGGGTCGGCCATTTGGAACGGAGACGAGGGCACAATTTTTTACACAGAGAGTTTAGAAGGACGAGAGAGGATCTTATTGAAATATATAAGATTATTAAGGGTTTGAACATGCTGGAGGCAGGATACATGTTCCCGATGTTGGGGGAGTCCAGAACCAGGGGCCACACACACAGTTTAAGAATAAGGGGTCGGCCATTTTAAACGGAGACGAGGAAACACTTTTTCTCACAGAGAGTGTTGAGTCTGTGGAATTCTCTGCCTCAAAGGGCTGTTGGAGGCCCTCTGATACTTTCAAGAGAGAGCTGGATCGGACTCTTGAAGATAGCAGAGTCAGGGGATATGGGGAGAAGGCAGGAACGGGGAACTGATTGGGGATGATCAGCCATGATCACATTGAGTGGCGGTGCTGGCTCGAAGGGCCGAATGGCCTACTCCTGCACCTATTGTCTATTGGGGGGGTGGGGAGAAGAAAGGAAGAAGGAGGAGGAGGAGCCCGAGGGCTGAGGGAGAGCTAGGAAGGGGAGGAGACAGCAAGGGCTAACAAAATTGGGCAAATTCAATGTTCAGGCCACCGGGATGCAGACTCCCCAAGCAGAATATGAGGTGCTGCTCCTCCAATTTACGGTGTTGCTCACTCTGGCCGTGGAGGAGGCCCAGGGCAGAGAGGTCGGATTGGGAACGGGAGGGGGAGTTGAAGTGCTGGGCCACCGGGAGGTCGGGTTGGCTAATGCGGACCGAGCGGAGGTGTTTGGTGAAACGATCGCCAAGCCTACGCTGGGTCTCACCGATGTAGAGCAGCTGACATCTAGAGCAGCGGGTGCAATAGTGAGGTTGGAGGAGGTGCAGGTGAACCTCTGTCGGACCTGGAACGACTGCTTGGGTCCTTGAATGGAGTCGAGGAGAAGGGGGGGGGGGGGGGGGGTAAAGCGACAAGTGTAGCATCTCTTGCGGTCTACGAACACATTTCTAGAACACAGGACTAGAGGGTGTGAGCTACAGGGAGAGGTTGAGTAGACTGGGTCTCTATTCCATGGAGCGCAGGAGGATGAGGGGTGATCTTATAGAGGTGTACAAAATCACCAGAGCAATAGATCAGTACAAAGTGCTGGAGGGAACTCAGCGGGTCAGGCAGCATCTCTGGGGAACGCGGATAGTTGACGTTTCGGGTCAGACGGGTAAGGGGCTTGGACGAGGCGCTGTGGAAGCCGTACCTGCCGTACCTGGGCGAGGACTCACCTGATCTCTTCCCGCCCGACGTCGAGCCCGGCGTGGCAGCGGCTGCGGGCTTCTCCTCCTTCGGCACCAGCTTCTGCATGTCAGCCTGGCCAAACTCGCAGCCTGAGGGCAGACTGAACAACAGCGGGGCGGTCAGCCAAGCGAGCGCGCGCCGCGCCCAAACGCCCGCCGCGGACGCTTGGGCGGGGCAATCCCGCACGCCGCCGTCTTCTGACAAGCTTGAAGCAGCAAATTTACAACGGCAGGAAGCCCGGGCGTCAAGTTTGGGAAAAGGGGAAGTACAACGGGATCTGGGGGGTCCTTGTTCATGCAGGTTATTATCTAAATAATTTAGATGCAGGAAAAATGTTCCCAATGTTGGGCGAGTCCTGAACCAGGGGCCACACAGTCTTAGAATAAAGGGGAGGTCATTTAAGACTGCGCTGAGAAAAAAACTTTTTTACCCAGAGAGTTGTGAATATATTGAATTCCCTGCCACAGAGGGCAGTGGAGGCCAAATCACTGGATGGATTTAAGAGAGAGTTAGATAGAGCTCTAGGGGCTAGTGGAGGTAAGGGATATGGGGAGAAGGCAGGCACGGGTTATTGATAGCGGACGATCAGCCATGATCACAATGAATGGCGATGCTGGCTCGAACTGCCGAATGGCCTCCTCCTGCACCTATTTTCTATGTTTCTATGTTCATCAGTCTATTGAAAGTAAGCATGGAGGTACAGCAGGCAGTGAAGAAAGAGAATGGCCTGTTGGCCTTTATAACAAGAGGAGTCGAGTATAGGAGCAAAGAGGTCCTTCTGCAGTTGTACAGGGCCCCGGTGAGACCACACCTGGAGTATTGTGTGCAGTTTTGGTCCCCTAATTTGTGGAAGGACATTCTTGCTATTGAGGGAGCGCAGCGTAGGTTCACCAGGTTAATTCCCGGGATGGCGGGACTGTCATATGCTGAAAGAATGAGTCGACTGAGCTCACCAGGGCCCTGTACAACTGCAGAAGGACCTCTTTGCTCCTGTACTCAACGTTATGAAGGCCAACAGGCCATTCGCTTTCTTCACTGCCTGCTGCACCTGCATGCTTACTTTCAGTGACTGACGTACAAGGACACCCAGATCCCGTTGTACTTCCCCTTTTCCCAACTTGACGCCATTTAGATAATAATCCGGACTTTGGAAGGGGTAGGATAGGGACCAACAGTCCCGTTTATATCAACGGGGTCGATGGTGGAAGGGTTGAAGAATTTCAATTTCCTGGGCGTGCATATTTCCGAAGATCTCTCCTGGTCCCAGAACACGGATGCAATCATAAAGAAGGTACATCAGCGCCTCTATTTCCTGAGAAGATTACGGAGAGTCGGTTTGTCAAGGAGGACTCTCTCGAACTTCTACAGGTGCACAGTAGAGAGCATGCTGACCGGTTGCATCGTGGCCTGGTTCGGCAACTTGAGCGCCCAGGAGCGGAACAGAATGCAGAAAGTTGTGACCCACTGCCCAGTCCATCATCGGCTCTGACCTCCCCACCATCGAGGGGATCTATCGCAGTCGCTGCCTGAAAAAGGCTGCCAGCATCATCAAGGACCCACACACCATCCTGGCCACACACTCATCTCTCCGCTGCCATCGGGAAGATGGTACAGGAGCCTGAAATCTGGTACAACCAGGTTCAGGAATAGCTGCTTCCCCACAGCCATCAGGCTATTAAACTCGGCATCAAACAAACTCTGAACTATAACAGCCTATTGCACTTTATCTGTTTATTTATGCGTATATATGTGGTTGATGCTGTATAGACACACTGATCTGTTCTGTATTTATGCCTACAGTACTCTTGTGCTGCAGCAAGCATGAATCTCATTGTCCTATCTGGGACGCATGACAATAAACTCTCTTGACTTGACTTGACTTCCCCGTTTCCCAACTTGACGCCATTCAGATAATAATCTGCCTTCCTGTTCTTGCCCCCAAAGTGGGTAACCTCACATTTATCCACATTAACCTGCATCAGCCCACTCATCCAAGTCACCCTGCAACCTCGCAGCATCCTCCTCGCGGTTCACACTGCCGCCCAGCCTTGCGTCGTATGCAAATTTGCTAATGTGACGTGAATGTCACAAAAACTAAGGAGCTGATTGTGGACTTTAGAAGGGCAGGACATCCGAGGACGTACACGCCACAGGGGATGAATGGGATAATGGGGATAAATGGGACTACTGTGGATAGGGTGAACTGTTTTAAATACCTGGAAGTCCACATCACAGAGGATCTGGCACGGACAACACACTCTGCCGCGCTGGTGAGTAAGGCAAGGCAGCGCCTTTACCACCTCAGGCAGCTGAGGAAATTCAGAGTGTCTCTGAGGATCCTTCAGTGCTTCTACTCTGGGGCTGTAGAAAGCATCTTGTCCGGCAACATCCCAATCTGGTTTGGGAACTGCTCTGCCCAGGACAGGAAGGCTCTGCAGAGAGTTAAAGTAGGAACTGCAGATGCTGGAAAATCGAGCGTACACAAAATGCTGGAGAAACTCAGCGGGTGCAGCAGCATCTATGGAGCGAAAGATATAGGCAACGTTTCGAGCCAAAACCCTTCTTCAGACTGGTGGGGGGTGGGGGGAGGCGGGGGGGGGGGAGAAAGGAAAAAGGAGGAGGAGGAGCCCAAGAGCTGAGAGAGAGGTAGGAAGGGGAGGAGACAGCAAGGGTTAACGGAATTGAGAGAATTCAATGTTCATGCTGAGAGGATGCAGACTCCCCAAGCGGAATATGAGGTGCCGTTCCTCCAATTTGCGGTGTTGCTCACTCTGGCCGTGGAGGAGGCCCAGGACAGAGAGGTCGGATACGGAATGGGAGGGGGAGTTGAAGTGCTGAGCCACCGGGAGGTCGGGTTGGTTATTGCGGACCGAGCGGAGGTGTTCGGCGAAACGATCGCCAAGCCTCCGCTTGGTCTAGCAGATATAGATCAGTTGACATCTGGAGCAGCGGATGCAATAGATATGCAGAGGCTCTGCAGAGAGTAGTGCGTTCGGCCCCGCCTGCAGGACCTATACACCAGGAGGTGCAGACCCAGCGCCGTCAACATTATGGGGGACCCCTACCACCCCAGCAACGGACTGTTCAAGCTGCTACGGTCGGGCAAGCGCCTCCACTGTGAAAACAGAGAGGGTGAGACAGAGTTTCTTCCCACAGGTCATCAGGACTGTAAAATTTGATCTCACCAGGGACTACTTTACTGTTGTGTTGTGTCTTTTAAACATTTTGGGTTTTTTTAGGAACATAGAAAAGAGGTGCAGGAGGCCATTCGGCCCTTTGAGCCAGCACCGCCATTCATTGTGATCATGGCTGATCGTCCGCTATCAATAACCCGTGCCTGCCTTCTCCCCATATCATGGGTTCTTGGTCCTCCAAAATATTCCAAATGGAATTTAAACTGGAAGTGGTGGAGGGAGGACTCAAGCCAAAAAGGGTTGGCTTAAAAAGATCAGCCATGATCACAATGAATGGCGGTGCAGGCTCGAAGGGCCGATTGGCCTCCTCCTGCACCTATTTTCTATTTTTCTATGTTTCTAAAAAAAAACAAAAGTGTTTAAAAGACACAACCCATATCCCTTGACTCCACTAGCCCCTAGAGCTCGATCTAACGCTCTCTTAAATCCATCCAGTGATTTGGCCTCCACTGCCCTCTGTGGCAGGGAATTCCATAAATTCACAACTCTCTGGGTGAAAATGTTTTTTTCTCACCTCAGTCTTAAATGGCCTCCCCTTTATTCTAAGACTGTGTGGCCCCTGGTTCTGGACTCACCCAACATTGGGAACATTTTTCCTGCATCTAGTTTTTTCTCACCTCAGTCTTAAATGACCTCCCCTTTATTCTAAGCCTGTGTGTGGCCCCTGGTTCTGGACTCGCCCAAAATTAGGAACTTTTTTCCTGCATCTAGCTTGTCCAGTCCTTTTATAATTTTATATGTTTCTATAAGATCCCCCCCTCATCCTTCTAAACTACAGTGAATACAAGCCTAGTCTTTTCAATCTTTCCTCGTATGACAGTCCCGCCATCCCAGGGATCAATCTCGTGAACCGACGCTGCACTGCCTCAATCACAAGGATGTCCTTCCCCAAATTAGGAGACCAAAACTGTACACAATACTCCAGATGTGGCCTCACCAGAGCCCTATACAACTGCAGAAGAACCTCTTTACTCCTATACTGAAATCCCAGTGAAGCTGGGAAATGTTGGCCGGTGTGGGCAAGTTGGGTCTGTTTCAATCTTTCCTCATATGACAGTCCTGCCATCCCAGGGACCAATCTCGTGAACCTACGCTGCACTGCCTCAATCACAAGGATGTCCTTCCTCAAATTAGGAGACCAAAACTGTACACAATACTCCAGATGTGGTCTCACCAGAGCCCTGTACAACTGCAGAAGAACCTCTTTACTCCTATACTGAAATCCCAGGGATCAATCTCGTGAACCTACGCTGCACTGCCTCAATCACAAGGATGTCCTTCCTCAAATTAGGAGACCAAAACTGTACACAATACTCCAGATGTGGTCTCACCAGAGCCCTGTACAACTGCAGAAGAACCTCTTTACTCCTGTACTGAAATCCTCTTGTTATGAAGTCCAACATGCCATTAGCTTTCTTCACTGCCTGCTGTACCTGCACGCCAACTTTCAGTGATCGGTGTACAAGGATGCTCAGGTCTCGCTGCACCTCCCCCTTTTTAATCTTTCCTCATATGACAGTCCCGCCATCCCAGGGATCAATCTCGTGAACAAACATGTACATACTGGTTCTGTTCTGTAGTTTTTGCACAATCCCACAGACATTGCCTCTTTCATTTCACTGCACATCTTGTACCTGTGTGCGTGACACATATAGTTGACTTGACGTGAAACTTGTCTCGGGCGAAGCTTACCTGTTTGGGGTGCAGAGGGACAGCAGCACGGTGCTCTCCCACACCAGGGAGCAGTAGAGCTGGCTGAGCTTGTTCAGGACGTTCAGGCCCAGCTGCGAGCCCCACTGGTTCACGGATATCGAGCGGATTTCACTCTGCAACAAGACGGGGGACATCAAACCGTCAGGCCCCATGAGAGCAGCGTGCGTTCACTGTGATGGCTTCCCCCGTGGGCGGAAATCCTGGGGGGGACGGGACGGGGCACGCCACCCCCCCCCCCCCCCCCCCCGCCTGCTTTGAGAGGTGGGAGACAATCCCCCCCATGTTTTGTAATCGGGACTTGATCAGACGCTTTCTAAGGGCCAATTCAGGACGCATCTTGTCATTGAAAGTAGGCATGCAGGTGCAGCAGGCAGTGAAGAAAGCGAATGGTGTGTTGGCATTCATAGCAAAAGGATTTGAGTATGGGAGCAGGGAGGTTCTACTGCAGTTGGACAGGGTCTTGGTGAGGCCACACCTGGAGTATTGCGTACAGTTTTGGCCTCCTAATCTGAGGAAAGACATTCTTGCCATAGAGGGAGTACAGAGAAGGTTCACCAGACTGATTCCTGGGATGGCAGGACTTCCATAGGAAGAAAGACTGGACAGACTCGGCTTGTACTCGCTGGAATTTAGAAGATTGATGGGGGATCTTATAGAGACTTACAAAATTCTAGAGGGGTTGGACAGGCTAGATGCAGGAAGATTGTTCCCGATGTTGGGGAAGTCCAGGACAAGGGGTCACAGTTTAAGGATAAGGAGTAAGCCTTTTAGAAAGGAGATGAGGAAACACTTTTTCTCACAAAGTGTTGTGTGAATCTGTGGAATTGTCTGCCTCAGAGGGCGGTGGAGGCCGGTTCTCTGGATGCTTTCAAGAGCTAGATAGGGCTCTTAAAGGTCCTAGGGCTCTAGGACCGAGACAAGAAAAAAAAATTTCACACAGATAATGGTGAATCTGTGGAATTCTCTGCCACAGAAAGTAGTTGAGGCCAGTTCATTGGCTATATTTAAGAGGATGTTAGATGCGGCCCTTGTGGCTAAAGGGATCAGGGGGTATGGAGAGAAGGCAGGTACAAGATACTGAGTTGGATGATCAGCCATGATCATATTGACTGCCAGTGCCGGCTCGAAGGGCCAAATGGCCTCCTCCTGCATCTATTATCTATTGAATGGCAGTGCTGGCTCAAAGGGCCAAATGGCCTACTCCTGCTTATATTGTCTATTGAATGGCAGTGCTGGCTCGAAGGGCCAAATGGCCTACTCCTGCACCTATTGTCTATTGTCTATTAGTGCAATAATTGATTTAATTTATTTTTGGGGCGGGGAATAAAACAGTGCTCTGTGGCTCGGTGGCGGTCGGGCGTGGGAAGGTGGCGTGGCAGCGGGTTGGAGACGCCTCACCTGTCCGACCCGGCAGGTGTGCACGAACATCATGATGTAGGCGTGGGCGGCGGTCAGGGCGTGCAGCAGCGGCGTGGCCTGGGCGGAGAGCGTGGCGTCCGCCACGTTGCCGGCGTTGGCCAGCTCCCGCAGAAGCACCGAGCCGCCGGGGGTGTCGATGGGCCGGTGGAGCGGCTCCAGCGACGACAAGATGGTGTCCAGCTGGACCAGGCCTTCCTGCAGCATCTTCAGCTCGTGGGACAGCGTCTGAAGCGAGGGAGAAATCAGTCAGGCCACTGCTTCCCTCATCATCAATCTACAAGCAGTACTCTTGACACATGAACCAACCCCTCCCTTTCCATTGACTCCATCTGCACCTCCCACCGCCTCGGCAAGGCCTGCAGCATAATCGCGGACCAGTCTCACCCCCGATCACTCCCTCTTCTCCCCTCTCCCGTCGGACAAGAGGTACAGATGCGCGAAAACGAACGCAGCACGCTACACTTGTCGCTTTACCTCCCCCCCCCCCCCCGACTCCACTCAAGGACCCAAGCAGTCTTTCCAGGAGCGGCAGAGGTTCACCTGCACCTCCTCCAACCTCATCTACTGCATCCGCTGCTCTAGGTGTCGGCTGCTCTACATCGGCGAGACCAAGCGCAGGCCCGGCGATCGCTTCGCCCAACGCCTCCGCTCGGTCCGCATAAACCGACCCGATCTCCCGGCGGCTCAGCACTTCGACTCCCCCTCCCATTCCAAATCCCAATCCAACCTTCCTGTCCAGGAAGATTGTTCCCGATGTTGGGGAAGTCCAGAACAAGGGGTCACACAGTTTAAGGATAAGGGGGAAGTCTTTTCGGACCGAGATGAGAAAAAACATTTTTCACACAGAGAGTGGCGAGTCTCTGGAATTCTCTGCCACAGAAGGTAGTTGAGGCCAGTTCATTGGCTATATTTAAGAGGGAGTTAGATGTGGAGTTGTATGTGGCTGAAGGGATCATGTGGTATGGAGAGAAGGCAGGTACAGGATACTGAGTTGGATGATCAGCCATGATCATATTGAATGGTGGTGCAGGCTCGAAAGGCCGAATGGCCTACTCCGGCACCTATGTTCTATGTTTCTATTGCATCCGCTGCTCTAGGTGTCGGCTGCTCTACATCGGTGAGACCAAGCGCAGGCCCGGCGATCGCTTCGCCCAACACCTCCGCTCGGTCCGCATAAACCGACCCGATCTCCCGGCGGCTCAGCACTTCAACTCCCCCTCCCGTTCCCAATCCCAATCCGACCTTTCAGTCCTGGGCCTCCTCCATGGCCAGAGTGAGTCCCACCACAAATTGGAGGAGCAGCACCTCATATTTCGCTTGGGCAGTCTGCACCCCAGCGGTATGAACATTGACTTCCCCAATTTCAGGTAGTCCCTGCTTTCTCCTCCCCTTCCCAGCTCTCCCTCAACCCTCTGGCTCCACCTCTTCCTTTCTTCTTCCCGCACCCCCCCTCCCATCAGTCTAAAGAAGGGTCTCGACCCGAAACGTTGCCTATTTCCTTCACTGCACAGATGCTGCCTCACCCGCTGAGTTTCTCCAGCATTTTTGTCTACCTCCAGATTCAGGGACTGTTTTGTCTTGGCTGTTCTCAGGCAACTGGATATTCACTGGAATTTAGAAGGATGAGGGGGAATCTTATAGAAACATATACAATTATAAAAGGACTGGACAAGCTAGATGCAGGAAAAATGTTCCCAATGTTGGGCGAGTCCAGAACCAGGGGCCACACAGTCTTAGAATAAAGGGGAGGTAATTTAAGACTGAGGTGAGAAAAAACGTTTTCACCCAGAGAGTTGTGAATTTATGGAATTCCCTGCCACAGAGGGCAGTGGAGGCCAAGTCACTGGATGGATTTAAGAGAGAGTTAGATAGAGCTCTCGGGGCTAAAGGAGTCAAGGGATATGGGGAGAAGGCAGGCACGGGTTACTGATAGGGGACGTTCAGCCATGATCACAATGAATGGCGGTGCTGGCTCGAAGGACCGAATGGCTTCCTCCTGCACCTATTTTCTATGTTTTACTCTGACAATATCTTTCCTATAACACGGTGCCCAGAACGGAACACAATATTCTAAATGCGGCCGCACCGACGTCTTGTACAACTGCAACGTGACCTCCCGATTTCTTGACTCAATACTCCGACTGATGAAGGCCAAAGTGCCAGAAGCCTTTTTGACCACCTTATCTACCTGCGACTCGACCTTCAAGGAACCATGCACCTGTACTCCTCACCTTTCCCTGGTCAATTCTTCCCTTCCCTCCCGCTCCACCCCTTCCCCGGGCACTTTCCCTTGCAACCACAACAGATGCTACCTCCCCCCTCCACTCCTTTCAGGGACCCAAACTGCCGTTCCAGGTGCGGCAGAGGTTCATTTGCACCTCCTCCAACCTCATCTACTGCATCCGCTGCTCCAGATGCCAGCTGATCTATATCGGTGAGACCAAGCGGAGGCTTGGCGATCGCTTCGCCGAACACCTCCGCTCGGTCCGCAATAACCAACCCGACCTCCCGGTGGCTCAGCACTTCAACTCCCCCTCCCATTCCGCATCCGACCTCTCGGTCCTGGGCCTCCTCCACGGTCAGAGTGAGCAACACCGCAAGTTGGAGGAACAGCGCCTCATATTCCGCTTGGCGGAGTCTGCATCCTCTTGGCTTGAACATTGAACTTTCTCAATTCTGTTAAACCTGGCTGTCTCCTCCCCTTCCCACCTCTCCCTCAGCCCTCGGGCTCCTCCTCCTCCTTTTTCCTTTCTTCCGAAACGTTGCCCATCTCCTTCGCTCCTTAGATGCTGCTGCACCCGCTGAGTTTCTCCAGCTTTTTGTGTACCCACCTGCATTCCTAGATCCCTCTGCACTACAACACCACCCAGAGGGCAAACATTTACTCTGTAAGTCCTTCCCTTGTTCGACTTCTCTGCTTTAAAAGACAATACTCTAAATGCGCTCACACCAACGTCTTATTTCTACGCACTTTGTCCTAATTAGCTCAAGGCCCACGCCGGGATTTTCCCGATTGTTCGGCCCGGAACTTAAGCCGAACCAGGGGACCGCCACACCCGCCGCCAATTTCTGCACCACCACCTACCAGAATGGACTTGCAAACTCCCGCCACAGCCTGGCAGGCAGCCGATGTGGGGAAGTCGATGGGAAGATTCGGAAGTCCCAGGATGCAGACCAGCGGCTGCAACCCCTTCTGCGTCACAAACTCCTGGCAGTGGTCGTCCGTGGTGTTGTTGCTCAGGATCGACTCGACGAACTTCATCTTTTGACCGAGGGAAGAGGGAAAAAAAAAAGGCGGGAAATCAGCGGTTGAAGACAGTAGACAATGGGGGCAGGAGTAGGCCCTTCGGGCCAGCACCGCCATTCAAAGTGATCACGGCTTATCATCCACAATCAGTGCCCCGTGAGAAAAACATTTTTCACACAGAGAGTGGTGAATCTGTGGAAATTCTCTGCCACAGAAGGTAGTTGAGGCCAGTTCATTGGCTATATTTAAGAAGGAGTTAGATGTGGCCCTTGTGGCTAAAGGGATCAGGGGGTATGGAGAGAAGGCAGGTACGGGATACTGAGTTGGATGATCAGCCATGATCATATTGAATGGCGGTGCAGGCTCGAAGGGCCGAATGGCCTGCTCCTGCACCTAATTTCTATGTTTTTATGTTTCCTGCCTTCTCCCCATATCCCCTGACTCCGCTACCTTTAAGAGCCCTATCTAGCTCTCTCTTGAAAGTATCCAGAGAACCGGCCTCCACCGCCCTCTGAGGCAGAGAATTCCACAGACTCACAACTCTCTGTGAGAAAAAGTGTTTCCTCGTCTCCGTTCTAAATGGCCTACCCCTTATTCTTAAACTGCGTGTGGCCCCTGGTTTTGTACTCCCCAAAAAGTGTTTCCTCATCTCCGTTCTAAATGGCTTACCCCTTATTCTTAAACTATGTGTGGCCCCGGGCTCTGGACTCCCCCAACATCGGGAACATGTTTCCTGCCTCTAGCGTGTCCAAACCCTTAATAATCTTATATGTTTCAATAAGATCCCCTCTCATCCTTATAAACTCCAGAGTGTACAAGCCCAGCCGTTCCATTCTCTCAGCATATGACAGTCCTGCCAACCTGGGAATTAACCTTGTAAACCTATGCTGGTAGACAAAAATGCTGGAGAAACTCAGCGGGTGCGGCAGCATCTATGGAGCAAAGGAAATAGGCAATGTTTCAGGCCGAAACCCTTCTTCGACCTGAAACGTTGCCTATTTCCTTCGCTCCATAGGTGCTGGCACAGAAGGCAGTGGAGGCCAATTCACTGGATGTTTTCAAGAGAGAGTTAGATTTAGCTCTTAGGGCTAACGGAATCAAGGGATATGGGGAGAAGGCAGGAACGGGGGTACTGATTGTGGATGATCAGCCGTGATCATGTTGAATGGTGGTGCAGGCTCGAAGGGACAAATGGCCGGCTCCAGTACCTATTTTCTATGTTCCTATGTTCTGTCTACGTTGTACCTCGGTCCAAGGATGGGCAAATCCTCGCGAACTATTCTATTATAAAGAGCATTGTCGTCTCCTCTGCTTTCAGTTGCAAATGACCTACTCGTGCACCTATTTTCTATGTTTCTCCCTTTCTAACACCACTTCTCCCCCCGCGATCCCCCCCCCCCCCCCGCCTCTTAGATACCTGCGTAAGTAAAAGCTAAAACTTTTAGATTTAGATTTAATGTTCGAGAAGGAACTGCAGATGCTGGAAAATCGAAGGCAGACAAAAATGCTGGAGAAACGCAGCGGGAGAGGCAGCATCTATGGAGCGAAGGAAATAGGTGACGTTTTCAAGAGAGAGTTAGATTTAGCTCTTAGGGCTAACGGAATCAAGGGATATGGGGAGAAGGCAGGAACGGGGTACTGATTGGGGATGATCAGCCCAGATCACATTGAATGACGGAGCTGGGCCCCGGTCGAAGGGACAAATGGCCGACTCCTGCGCCTATTTTCTATTATTCTATGTTTCTAACCGCCCCCCCTCCGTTTCACTCGGGGAAAGCCAAACAGGTCGGTCGATGGGTTGCTTACCACGTTGAGGATGTAATCCATGAGTGGGATGGGTATTCTCTCCTCCGTGCCAACCACCCTGAGAAATAAACAGACAGAAAAAGGGGTCGAACTTTGGAAATAAACAGCAATTAAAAAGTAAAAACAGCAAGCTTGTACTCGCTGGAATTTAGAAGATTGACGGGGGATCTTATAGAAACTTACAAAATTCTTAAGGGGTTGGACAGGCTCGATGCAGGAAGCTTGTTCCCGATGTTGGGGAGGTCCAGAACAAGGGGTCACGGTTTAAGGATAAGGGGGAATTCCTTTAGGACCGAGATGAGAAAAACATTTTTCACACAGAGTGGTGAGTCTCTGGAATTCGCTGCCACAGAAGATAGTTGAGGCCAGTTCATTGGCTATATTTAAGAGGGAGTTAGATGTGGCCCTTGTGGCTCATGGGTTCAGGGGGTATGGAGAGAAGGCAGGTACAGGATACTGAGTTGGATGATCAGCCATGATCATATTGATTGGTGGTGCAGGCTCGAAGGGCCGAATGGCCTACTCCTGCACCTATTTTCTATGTTTCCTGCCTTCTCCCCATATCCCCTGACTCCGCTATCTTTAAGAGCCCTATGTAGCTCTCTTTTGAAAGTATCCTGAGAACCGGCCTCCGCCGCCCTCTGAGGCAGAGAATTCCACAGACTCACAACTGTTTCTAAGTTTCTATATCATGGATGTGGAGAGAATGTTTCCACTCGTGGGAGAGTCTATGACCAGAGGGCACAGCCTCAGAATTAAAGGACGTACCTGTGCTATACTTTTCTATTCTGGAAAGGGTCAAGAACGTCCCCAAATTGGGGACAATTTAAACAGAAGCCAATTAACCAACGTTAGGCAGGTACATGGATAGGACAGGTTTGGAGAGATATGGACCAAACGCAGCCACGTGGGACTAATGCACCTTGACATAAAAACATAGAAAATAGGTGCCGGAGGAGGCCATTCGGCCCTTCGAGCCAGCACCGCCATTCCTTGTGATCACGGCTGATCGTCCGCTACCAATAACCCGTGCCTGCCTTCTCCCCATATCCCTTGACTCCACTAGCCCCTAGAGCTCTATCTAACTCTCTCTTAAATCCACCCAGTGACTTGGCCTCCACTGCCCTCTGTGGCAGGGAATTCCACAATTTCACAACTCTCTGGGTGAAAACGTTTTATCTCACCTCAGTCTTAAATGGCCTCCCCTTTATTCTAAGACAGTGTGGCCCCTGGTTCTGGACTCGCCCAACATTGGGAACATTTTTCCTGCATCTAGCTTGTCCAGTCCTTTTATAATTGTATATGTTTCTATAAGATATTCATCCTTCTAAACTGTGCCAGCTGGGAAGGAAGGGACTGTTATTGCTTTTTCAAAGCGCTGCTGGCAGAGGCTCAGAGAACGAACATTAGCCAAAATTCAGAACAGAGATGAGGAAAAACTTTTTCACCCAGAGAGTTGTGAATCTGTGGAATTCTCTGCCTCAGAAAACAGTGGAGGCCAATTGTCTGGATACAATGTAATTTAAAAGGATGAGAGGGAATCTTATTGAAACATATAAGATTGTTAAGGGTTTGGACACGCTGGAGGCAGGTAACATGTTCCCGATGTTGGGAGAGTCGAGAACCAGGGGCCACAGTTTAAGAATAAGGAGTAAGCAATTTAGAACGGAGACAAGGAAACACTTTTTCTCAGGGAGTTGTGAGTGTGTGAAATTCTCTGCCACAGATGGTGATGGAGGCCGATTCTCTGGATGCTTTCAAGAGAGTTAGATAGAGCTCTTGTACACTCTGGAGTTTAGAAGGATGAGAGGGAATCTTATTGAAACATATAAGATTGTTAAGGCTTTGGACACGCTGGAGGCAGGAAACATGTTCCCGATGTTGGGGGATTCCCAAACTCAGGGGCCACAGTTTAAGAATGAGGAGTAAGCCATTTAGAAGAAACACTTTTTCTCACAGAGAGTTGTGAGTGTGTGGAATTCTCTGCCTCAGAGGGCGGTGGAGGCAGGTTCTCTGGATGCTTTCAAGAGAGTTAGATAGAGTTCTTAAAGATAGTGGAGTTAAGGGATATGGGGAGAAGGCAGGAACGAGGTACTGATTATGGATGATCAGCCATGATCACAAGGATGGTGGTGCTGGCTCGAAGGGCTGAATGGCCTACTCCTGCACCCTATTGTCTGTTGAGACACTAAACGAGGCGCCAGACTACCAGATGCCGGAGGATAAGTGGTGGGCCTGTACACGTTACGATAAACTGAAGCGAGCGGACTGCAGGGCGCGGAGACTCACTGTTGGCTGGGCTCGGGGTCGCTCTGCTGGGCGGCCATGCTGCTGCTGAAGCTCTGCATGGCCTGGACCTCCTCCTCCTCCTCGTCCTCGCTGGAGGCTTCCTCTGCCGCGTGGCTCGACCGGGCCGGCGGAGCGCTGGCCGTCCCGTCCGCCTTCTGGATGGACGGCTTCTGGCAGATGTACTTCGGGTCTCGGCCCAGGTTGCAGATCTCCTCCAGCAGCTGAAGAGGGGAGAGGAGCGGGCGCCATTTTGAATAGTCGCCCTTTTGAGCGGTGGCCATTTTGAACCGTCGCCATTTTGAGCGGCCGCACTTTTAAGCGGTCGCCGTTTTCAGCGGGCGCCGTTTTAAGCGGACGCCCTTTTATGCGGTCGCCCTTTTATGCTGTCGCCCTGTAAAGTGGTCGCCCTTTTAAGCGGTGGCCATTTTGAACGGTCGCCGTTTTGAGCGGTCGCCCTTTTAAGCGGTGGCCATTTTAAACGGTCGCCATTTTGAACGGTCGCCATTTTGAACGGTCGCCCTTTTAAGCGGTCGCCCTTTTAAGCGGTCTCCATTTCATGCGGTGGCCATTTTGAACAGTCGCCGTTTTGAGCGGTCGCCCTTTTATGCGGTCGCCCTTTTAAGCGGTCGCCCTTTTAAGCGGTCGCCCTTTTAAGCGGTCGCCCGTTTAAACGGTAGCCATTTTAAACGGTAGCCATTTTAAACGGTCGCCCTTTTAAACGGTGGCCATTTTAAACGGTGGCCATTTTGAACGGTCGCCATTTTGAACGGTCGCCCCTTTGAGGGGTCGCCATTTCGAGCGGTCGCCATTGTTGGCCGGAGAAATATTCGCTCAAATCCCCCACCGATCCTCCCACAGGCTCCTCCGATCATCAGAGCATCGAGTGTAGATGTTGGGAGGTCATGTTGCAGTTATATAAAACGTTGCCGAGGCTGCGAGTATTGTGTTCAGTTTTGGTCACCAAGTTATAGGAAAGATGTAGTAAAGCTTGAAAGGTTTCCGAGAAGATTTACGAGGATGTTGCCAGGACTAGAGGGTGTGAGCTACAGGGAGAGGTTGAGTAGGCTGGGTCTCTATTCCTTGGAGCGCAGGAGGATGAGGGGGAGGATCTTATTGAGGTGTACAAAATCATGAGAGGAATAGATCGGGCAGAAGCACAGAGTCTCTTGCCCAGAGTAGGGGAATCGAGGACCAGAGGACATAGGTTCAAGGTGAAGGGGAAAAGATTTAATAGGAATCTGAGGGGCAACTTTTCCACACAGAGGGTGGTGGGTGGGAGAACGAGCTGCCAGAGGAGGTAGTTGAGGCTGGGAATACCCCAACATTTAAGAAACAGGTACATGGATAGGACCGGATTTACACAAAGGGCGATGGGTATATGGAATGAGCAGCCAGAGGAGGTAGATACTATATATTGAGGGTAAATGTATTGAGTATAGAAGTTGGGAGGTCATGTTGCAGTTATACAAGACATTGGCGAGGCCACATTTAGAGTATTGTGTTCAATCTTGGGCACCATGTTACAGGAAAGATGTTGTCAAGCTAGAAAGGGCGGCAGAGAAGATTTACGAGGATGTTGCCAGGGCTCGAGGGGCCTGAGCTACAGCGAGAGGTTGGGCAGCCTGGAACTTTATTCCATGGAGCGCAGGAGGATGAGGAGTGGTCTTATCGAGGTGTATAAGAAAGAACTCATGAGACGAAATGGATGGACGCACAGCATCTCTTGCCCAGAGTAGGGGAATCAAGATCCAGAGGACATGGGTTTAAGTTGAAGGGGAAATGATTGAATAGGAATCCGAGGGCTAAACATTTTTTACGTAAAGAGTGGTTGGTGTATGGAATGAGCTGCCGGAGGGGGTACAATTGCAACGGTGAAGAAACGCTAGACCAATTGCAATTCCCGGCTGCAGGCTCCAGGCAGGGCCCCGAGTACGGGGGGGATTGAGGAGTGGTCGGGGGGGGGGGGGGGTTGACATCACAAGAAGTCAGCCGTTTTCCCTCGCAAAGTTTTTTCAGATTTTTGAACAGTTTAATTAATAACTCGAGAAATAAAGGATGTTTTTTTTCAGATGAGGCGATTTTGGACTCCAGGGGGAAAATCTCTACTGGAATATGTAAAAACTTTACTGTTAGCGCGTCGTTTTTTCGAGAAGTGATTATACGCAAATAAACACACACACACACACACACACACACACACACACAAGATCAGACTTTTAATAGGTACTAGACCAAGGGGACCTGTTGGGTCCTGTCCCTCAATGCGCGGTTGCAGGAAGTGGGGGCCTGCGACGTCACACACACTAACCACCCCACACACATACAGGGGGGTGGAGGAGATTGGAGGGGGGGGGGAGGGAAGGGAGGGAGGGCAAGTTGAACCTGAGGGACCTAAGTTTTACATGCACGTTGCAAGCAGGCAGCATTGGCGGTCAGGACTGCATGGGCAGGCGCGGATGGGGATACAGTTGGGCCAACAGACACTCACCTTTATGATCGCTGTCGTGGCATCGGTCTTCAGAGTTGGTTGGTGTCTCATTAGTTCGTCCACAGCACTGCCAAGGTTCGACGCTGTATCACCTGTGTGAAGAATGTCAACAGCACTTAGAAGCATAGAAAAATAGGTGCAGTAGTAGGCCATCCGGCCCTTCGTGCCCTCACCGCCGTTCCACATGATCATGGGCTGATCATCCAGAATCAGAACCCCGTTCCTGCTTTCTGAAGAAGGGTCTCGACCCGAAATGTCGCCAATTCCTTCTCTCCACAGATGTTGCCTCACCCACTGAGTTACTCCAGCATTTCTCCTCATATCCTTTGATTCCGTCAGCCTTAAGAGCTAAATCTAACTCCCTCTTGAAAACATCCAGCGAATCGGCCTCTACCGTCTTCTGTGGCGGAGAATTCCACAGATTCACAACTCTCTATGTGAAAAAGTTTTTCCTCATCTCAGTCCTAAATGGCCAACCCCTTATTCTTAAACTGTGTGTGACCCCTGGTTCTGGACTCCCCCCAACACCGGGAACATTTTTCCTGCATCTAGCCTGTTCAATCCTTTAAGAATCTTATATGTTTCTATAAGACCTCCTCTCATCCTTCTAAATTCCAGTGAATACAAGCCCAGTCGACCCATTCTTTCATCATATGTCAATCCCACCATCCCGGGAAATAACCTGGGGAACCTACGCTGCACTCCCTCAATAGCAAGAATGTCCTTCATCAAATTTGGAGACCAAAATTGCACACAATACTCCAGGTGTGGTCTCACAAGGGCCCTGTACAACTGCAGAAGGACCGCTTTGCTCCTATACTCAACTCCTCTTGTAATAAAGGCCAACATGCCATTCGCTTTCTTCACTGCCTGCTGTACCAGCATGCGTACTTTCATTGACTGATGAACAAGGACCTCCAGATCCCGTTGTACTTCCCCTTTTCCCAACTTTACTCCATTTAGATAGTAATCTGCCTTCATGTTTTTTGCTACCAAAGTGGATGACCTCACATTTATCCACATTAAACTTCATCTGCCATGCATCTGCCCACTCCCCCAACCTGTCCAAGTCACCCTGCATTCTCATAGCATCCTCCTCACAGTTCACACTGCCACCCAGCTTTGTGTCATCTGCAATTTTTTTCTAATATTACTTTGAATCACTTCATCCAAATCATTGATGTACATTGTAAATAGCTGGGGTCCCAGCACCAAGCCTTGCAGTACCCCACTAGACACTGCCTGCCATTCTGAAAGGGACCCGTTAATTTCTACTCTTTGTTTCCTGTCTGCCAACCAATTTTCTATCCACTCTACCCCCAATACCATGTGCCCTAATTTTACCCACTAATCTCCTATGTGGGTCCTTATCAAATGCGTTCTGAAAGTCCAGGTACACTACACCCACTGGCTCTCCCTTGTCCATTTCCCTAGTTACAAAATTCCAGAAGATTAGTCAATAGACAATAGATGCAGGAGGAGGCCATTTGGCCCTTCGAGCCAGCACCGCCATTCAATGTGATCATGGCTGATCATCCCCAATCAGTACCCCGTTCCTGCCTTCTCCCATATCCCCCGACGCCCCTATTTTTAAGAGCCCTATCTAGCTCTCTCTTGAAAGCATCCAGAGAGAGCTAGAGGCAGAGAATTCCACAGACTCACCACTCTCCCGTGACGAGTGTTTTCTCGTCTCCGTTCTAAATGGCTCACCCTTTATTCTCAAACTGTGTGGCCCCTGGTTCTGGACTCCCCCAACATCGGGAACATGTTTCCTGCCTCTAGTGTGTTCAAGCCCTTAACAATCTTATATGTTTCAATGAGATCCCCTCTCATCCTTCTAAACTCCAGAGTGTACAAGCCCAGCCGCTCCATTCTCTCAGCATATGACAGTCCCGCCATCCCGGGAATTAACCTGGTGAACCTACGCTGGGCTCCCTCAATAGCAAGAATGTCCTTCCTCAAATGAGGGGACCAAAACTGCACACGATACTCCAGGTGTGGTCTCACTAGGGCTGCACTGCACTAGTCAAGCATGATTTCCCCTTCGTAAATCCATGCTGACTCGGACCGATCCTGTTTCTGCTATCCAAATGTGAGGCCATTTCATCTTTTATAATTGACTCCCACCCTTCCTCCAGCATCTTCCCAGATTCGACTCGTAAATTAACCGTTTGGGAAGCCTGCGCCAGCGCTCCCAAGTCCCGTTGCACCTCCGATTTCTGGATTCTCTCCCCACTTCGAAAATAGTCCACGCCTTTATCCCGAGGACCAGAAAAATGCGCGGGCGATCACTGACCTAAGGGATCGGAGCTACGTCGCCTCCTCATGGCGGGCAGGTAATCGGGGGACAGGAGCACCTTGAAGAGCCGCTCGAAGGGCTGGCATTGCACGAAGGATTGTAGCCCGCGGGCGTTCAGGCACAGAGCGCTGAAAACGTTTGGCAGGGAGCCCAGGACTTCACGGGTCGCAGGCACCTGGGGAAGAAAGCAGAAGGCTCAGACACTGCGGCGTAAGGCTGCACGCTGGTTTTCACCCTCCTCGACGTCACGTTTCAGGAGGACCCTTAAATTTTGTGCCGTTAAGATTTTGGTTGGGGGTCTGAGGATAGAGCAAGAGGATTTCAGTACAGGAATAAAGAGGTTCTTCTGCAGTTGTATAGGGCTCTGGTGAGACCACATCTGGAGTATTGTGTACAGTTTTGGTCTCCTAATTTGAGGAAGGACATCCTTGTGATTGAGGCAGTGCAGCGTAGGTTCACCAGATTGATCCCTGGGATGGCGGGACTGTCATATGAGGAAAGATTGAAAAGACTAGGCTTGTATTCACTAGAGTTTAGAAGGATGAGGGGGGATCTTATAGAAGCATATAAAATTATAAAAGGATTGGACAAGCTAGATGCAGGAAAAATGTTCCCAATGTTGGGCGAGTCCAGAGCCACACAGTCTTAGAATAAAGGGGAGGTCATTTAAGACTGAGCTGAGAAAAAACTTTTTTACCCAGAGAGTTGCGAATTTGTGGAATTCCCTGTCACAGAGGGCAGTGGAGGCCAAGTCACTGGATGGATTTAAGAGAGTTGGATAGAGCTCTAGGGGCTAGTGGAGTCAAGGGATATGGGGAGAAGGCAGGCACGGGCTATTGATAGCGGACGATCAGCCATAATCACAATGAATGGCGGTGCTGGCTCGAATGGCCTCCTGCACCTATTTTCCAGCCCTGCCTGGACTTGCGGGAAATATGGCCCAGGTTTACTGCCAGCGCGGAGAAGCAGCGCTGGTATCCCGTCGGTCCAGGCAGGGCTGTAGGTTAACCCGGCGAGGCAGACGGAGTTGAGGTGCATTTAGCGCTGGATTGAGCCTCCGAAGCCACGCGCGTGTGTGCGTGCGTGTGTGTGGGTGCGCACGCGGCCGCCAAGAAATTGTGTCCCCCCCCCCCCCGTCCCCTGTGATTTCCGACCCGTCTCCGCGCCGTGTCTCTGGACGAGGGCGCACTCACGTCTTTGATCAGCAGGGCGTGGAGCATGACATCCGTCAGCCCGTTATCCTGGAGGGAAGACAACAGCGACGGCTCTTGGAACACAAACACCGTCACCACCTCTGTAGCTGGGAGGAAGGAAGGAAGGGAGGAAGACAGGGAGAGAGGAAGGGAGAAAAGACAAAAACAGGTCAGAGTTTTAATACACAAGCGTCCCGGCGCGTCACGCCGCACTTTCACACCTTCAACCGGGGAGCAATTCTCTTTCTGCCGTGTTCAACCAATCACGGGAATCCTTGCTTACCCTAGGACCCCTCACTAGTCTGGTCTAGAACTGCAGAGCTGCCAAGTTTTGTCAGAGCATTTCAGTATTCTAGTACCTGAGGACATTTTGCTGAGGAAAACAGTATTTTTACGCCGTGCCATTTTGCTAAAAAGAATTCCACAGACTCACCGCCCTCTGTGTGGAAAAAGTGTTTCCTCGTCTCCGTTCTAAATGGCTTGCTCCTTATTCTTACAAGTGAGAGCACGAGAGACGGAGCAAGATAGAAAGTGCGGGAGAGGGCGCGAGAGGGAACGAGAACACGAGAGGGAGAGAGGGAGCGAGAGAGCGAGTGAGAATGAAAAGGCACCATTGTCAGGAGTCATGGGAAAGCACAACAAGGGTACAAAGTGCTGCAGTAACTCAACGAGACAGGCAGCATCTCTGGAGAGAAGGAATGGGTGACGTTCCAGGTCAAAAACAGAAAATAGGTGCAGGAGTAGGCCATTCGGCCCTTTGAGCCTGCACCGCCATTCAATAATGATATATATGGCAGATCATCCACAATCAGTACCCCGTTCCTGCTTTCTCCCCACACCCCTTGATTCTGTTAGCCCCAAGAGCTAAATCCAACTCTCTCTTGAAAACATCCAGCGAGTTAGCCTCCGCTGCCGTCTGCGGCAGAGAATTCCACCGATTCAGACAACTCTCTGGGCGGAAACGTTTTCCAGAGAGAACGGTCTCGACCCGAAACGTCACCCGTTCCTTCTCTCCAGAGAGCTTGCCTGTCCCGCTGAGTTACTCCAGCATTTTGCGTCTATCTTCAGATCTATCGGCAGTTGCTGCCTGCACAAACACATCTCACTTACCGAGCAGGAAGAGGGATGGCCCGTAATACTCTGCATTGCTGATGATGTGTTTCAGTGAGGTAGGCAAGGAACCATCCATGACTGAAAGGCAACAGGCCAGAATTAAATTGGGTTACAATGAGAACGGCATCAAGTGCTAACAAGTCTAGGATTTAGGAGTAAGGTGCATGGTTCCTTGAAGGTCGAGTCGCAGGCAGGGGCGGAAAACACGGGGGGGGGGGGGGGGGGGGGGCCAGAGGGGACACGTCCCCCTCCATGTTTTGAGAGGTGGGGGACATCCCCCCCCCCTCCCCCCAGGTTTTCGTCATCCGGGTTTTAAAATCTCCGCTTTCCGCGACACAGCGGAGGTGGGACTGCTGGTCGAGGGAGGGCACCGATTGGACGAGAGAGACGTCGGTCAGCAGGCAATGGGGGCGGGACATGATGATTCAGCGCGATGATTGGAGGAGGGAGACGTGGCACAGACCTGCGCCTCATCCGCAGCCGGGATCGATCCCGGCCGGGATCGATCCCGGCCGGGTCTCCGGCGCTGTCCCGTGCCCCCCCCCCCCCCCCACGGGTGGCCAGAGCGGTCGGCAGTCAGACGAGAGCTGTACCCCCAGGCCCACAGCCAGCGCTAAACCCAGCTCAACTCTGCCTGTCCCGCGAGGTGAACCTGCCCGGGCTTGCGGGAAATATGGGCAGCGCGGAGAAGCAGCGCTGGTGTCCCGTCGATCCAGGCAGGGCTGTAGGTTAACCCGGCGAGACAGGCAGAGTTGAGCTGCATTTAGCGCTGGATTGAGCCTCCGAAGCCTCGTGCATGTGTATGTGTGTGCGCGCGCAAGGCCACCAAACAATTGTGTGTTCCCCTGTCCCCTCCATGTTTTGATAGCGAGTTCCGCTCTTGGTCGCCGGTAGATAAGGTGGTCAAAAAGGCTTTTGGCACATCGGCCTTCATCAGCCAGAGTACTGAGTATAGAAGTTGGGGGGTCACGTTTGCAGTTGTATAAGACATTAGTGAGGCCGCATTTAGAGTATTGCGTTCAGTTCTGGGAATATACGTGTTATAGGAAAGATATTGTCAAGCTTGAAAGGGTTCAGAAAAGATCTACGAGGATGTTGCCAGGACTAGAGGGTGTGAGCTACAGGGAGAGGTTGGGGCAGGGCTGGGACTCTATTCCTTGGAGCGCAGGAGGATGAGGGGTGATCTTATAGAGGTGTACAAAATCACCAGGGGAATAGATCGGGCAGAGTCTCTTGCCCAGAGTAGGGGAATCGAGGACCAGAGGACACAGGTTCACGGTGAAGGGGGAAAGATTTAATAGGAATCTGAGGGTTAACCTTTTCCACACAGAGGGTGGTGGGTGTATGGAATGGGCTGCCAGATTTTGTCAGAGTATTGAGTACAGAAGTTGGGAGGTCACGTTGCAGTTGTATAAGACGTTGGTGAGACTGCATTTAGAATATTGTAGGTAGACAAAAATGCTGGAGAAACTCAGCAGGTGAGGCAGCATCTACGGAACGAAGGAATAGGCGACATTTCGGGTCGAGGTCGGAAGGAGGGTCTGGACCTGAAACGTCGCCTACTTCCTTCGCTCCATAGATGCTGCCTCACCCGCTGAGTCTCTCCAGCGTTTTTGTCTATCTTTGATTTTTCCCTCATCTGCAGTTCTTTCTTAAACATTTAGAACATTGTGTTCAGTTCTGGGCACTGTGTTATAGGAAAGATGTTGTCACGCTTGAAAGGGTTCAGAGAAGATTTACGAGGACGTTGCCGGGACTCGAGGGGCCTGAGCTACAGCGAGAGGTTGGGGCAGGGCTGGGTCTCTATTCCTTGGAGCGCAGGAGGATGAGGGGCGATCTTATAGAGGTGTACAAAATCATGAGAGGAATAGATCGGGCAGAGTCTCTTGCCCAGAGTAGGGGAATCGAGGACCAGAGGACATAGGTTCAAGGTGAAGGGGAAAAGATTTAATAGGAATCTGAGTGTTAACCTTTTCACACAAAGGGTGCTGGGTGTATGGAACGAGCTGCCAGAGGAGGTAGTTGAGGCTGGGACCATCCCAACGTTTAAGAAACAGTTAGACAGGTACATGGATAGGACAGGTTTGGAGGGATATGGGCCAAAGGCGGGCAGGTGGGACTGGTGTAGCTGGCCGGTGTGGGCAGTTTGGGCCGAAGGGCCTGTTTCCACACTGTATCACTCTGTGACTAGTGTAGATGGGGCATGTTGGCCGGTGTGGGCAAGTTGAGCCGGAGGGCCTATTTCCACGCTGTATCACTCTGTGACTCCAAGTCACAGCAGAATTCCCGCGATCCACCTTCCACTCTTGAGATTGACATTTTGAGATACAGCGTGAAAACATACAGTGATTAGTACAGGTGTCAGGGGTTATGGGGAGAAGGCAGGAGCATGGGGTTAGGAGGGAGAGATAGATCAGCCGTGGTTGAATGGGGTGGACTAGATGGTCCGAATGGCCTGATTCTGCTCCGATCACAATGATCACAAAGCAACAGAGAGAGAGAGAGAATACGTTACCATGTCGAATGCTGTCTGAGAAGGCTGGATCTTGAATGGCCTTCTTCAGGAAGTTCAGCATAGATTTCAAGAGCGCGGCGCGCTGAGGAATGCACTGGACCCCTGAGGAGGAAGAAAGGACGCGTCGTTCAATCAAGTCTCCCAGCGCTCAGACCCACCCCGAAGCCTGGCGTGGACTCCTGCGAGACCCAGCGCAGGCTCGCCGGTCGTTTCGCCGAACACCTCGGCCCAGCCCGCCTGATCTCCCGGTTGCCAAACACTTTAACTCCCCTTCCCATTCCCACGCCGTCCTTTCTCTCTCTTGAAAGCATCCAGAGAACCGGCCTCCACCGCCCTCTGAGGCAGAGAATTCCACAGACTCACCACAGACTCTGTGAGAAAAAGTGTTTCCTCGTCTCCGTTCTAAATGGCCGACCCCTTATTCTTAAACTGTGGCCCCAGGTTCTGGACTCCCCCAACATCGGGAACATGTTTCCTGCCTCTAGTGTGTCCAAACCCTTAATAAGGATGGGGTGTGGAGGAGGGGGGATGTAGGGAGGGGGAGGGGGCTGTGAGGGCTATCTTTAAGAGCCCTATCTCGCTCTCCCGTGAAGGTATCCAGAGAACCGGCCTCTACTGCCGCCCACAGACTCACTCTACTCTCTGTGAGATAAAGTCGAGATACTTCTCTCCATGGATGCTGCCTCACTCGCTGAGTTACCCCAGCATTTTGGGTCACCCTTCGATTTTACCGGCATCTGCAGGTCTTTCTCCCGCCTTTACAACTCTGGGCACCGTGTTATAGGAGAGATATTGTCAAGTTTGAAAGGGTTCAGAGAAGATTCACGAGGACGTTGCCAGGACTAGAGGGTGTGAGCTACAGGGAGAGGTTGGGGCAGGCTGGGTCTCCGTTCCATGGAGCGCAGGCTCGGCGATCCTTTCGCCGAACACCTCCGCTCGGTCCGCCTCGACCTACCTGATCTCCCGGTGGTGTTTAAGAAGGAACTGCAGATGCTGGAAAATCGAAGGTAGACAAAATGGCTGGAGAAACTCAGCGGGTGCGGCAGCATCTATGAATCTCCCGGTGGCCCAGCACTTCAACTCCCCCTCCCATTTCCAATCCGACCTTTCAGTCCTGGGCCTCCTCCATTGTCAGAGTGAGGCCCAGCGCAAATTGGAGGAGCAGCACCTCATATTTCGCTTGGGCAGCTCGCACCCCAGCGGTGTGAACATTGACTTCTCTAACTTCAAGTAACCCTTGGCTTTCCCTCTCTCTCCATCCCTGCCCCGTCCCTGTTCTCCCGACCAGTTAGACTGTCTCCGATAGGGCACAAAAAGCTGGAGTAACTCAGCGGGACAGGCAGCATCTCAGGAGAGAAGGAGTGGGTGACGTTTCTTGTCGAGATCCCAGAACCAGGGGGCCACACACCGTTTGAGAATAAGGGGTCGGCCATTTAGAACGGAGACGAGGAAACACTTTTTCACCCAGAGAGTGGTGAGTCTGTGGAATTCTCAGCCTCAGAGGGCTGTTGAGGCCGGTTCTCTGGATACATTCAAGAGAGGGCTAGAAAGGGCTCTTAAAGGTAGCGGAGTCAGGGGATATGGAGAGAAGGCAGGAACGGGGTACTGATAGAAACACAGAAAATAGGTGCAGGAGTAGGCCATTCGGCCCTTCGAGCCTGCACCACCATTCAATATGATCATGGCTGATCATCCAACTCAGTATCCTGTACCTGCCTTCTCTCCATACCCCCTGATCCCTTTAGCCACAAGGGCCACATCTAACTCCCTCTTAAATATAGCCAATGAACTAGCCTCAACTACCTTCTGTGGCAGAGAATTCCACAGATTCACCACTCTCTATGTGAAAAATGTTTTTCTCATCTCGGTCCTAAAGGATTTCCCTCTTATCCTTAAACTGTGACCCCTTGTCCTGGACTTCCCCAGCATTGGGAACAATCTTCCTGTCCAACCCCTAAAGAATTTTGTATGTTTCTATAAGATCCCGCCTCAATCTTCTAAATTCCAGCGAGTACAAGCCGAGTCTATCCAGTCTTTCCTCATATGAAAGTCCTGCCATCCCAGGAATCAGTCTGGTGAACCTTCTCTGTACTCCCTCTATGGCAAGAATGTATTTTCTCAGATTATTGGGGATGATCAGCCATGATAACATTGAATGGCGGTGCTGGCTGGAAGGGCCGAATGGCCTATTGTCTATCCCCTGATTACATTTTATGGGTTTGCTATGTTCTTACCTTCTCCGAGCTTACAAAGATCTATTCTACATTTTTTACCCTGATCTCCGCCCCCTTTGTCTCGTTTTCACACCTAGCACTTCCTTATCTCTGTATTCCCCCCCCCCCTCCCGACTCCCAGTCTGAAGACGGGTCTCGGCGCTGCCTGCCCTGCTAAGCTGCTCCAGCATTGTGTGTCTGTTTGCAATGACATTGCAGTTTCTTGTCTTGTTTATTGTCACGTGTACTGAGGTACTGTGAAAAGCTTTTGCTGCCTGCTAACCAGTCAGAGGAAAGACAATGAATAATTATTATTTCGGGTCGGGACCCTTCTTCAGACTGATGTTGGGGTGGGGGTGGCGGGAAGAAGCGGAGACCGTGGGCTGTCGGAGAGCTGGGAAGGGCAGGGGAAGGAGGGAGAAAGCAGGGACTACCTTAAAATTGGAGGCATCAATGTTCAAACCCGCTGGGGTGTAAACTGCCCAAACGAAATACGAGGTGCTGCTCCTCCAATTTACGGTGGGACTCACTGCTACTGTAGTTTTAGTTCAGTTCAGAGATACAGCGCGGAAACAGGCCCTTCGGCCCACAGAGTCCGCGCCGACCAGCGATCGCCCGCACACTGACACTATCCCACACACTTGGGACAATTGCCAATTTTTTACCAAAGCCAATTAACCGACAAACCTGAACGCCTTTGGAGTGCGGGAGGAAATCGGAGCACCCGGAGGAAACCCACATGGTTACAGGGAGACCATGCAAGCCCCGTACAGACGGCACCAGTAGTTTGGATTAAACCCGGGAATTTGTCGCTGTACCGCAGCGCCAACTCAGCGAAACCAAATCTCGCTACACGTAAACCTGAAACCCGATATATTACTACTAGTGGGCCCCCTCGGTCATGACTGACCATGGGTGATACATCCTGGTCGGATGCGAGCCTGGGCGATGTCATATGGAGGACAGGCTGTTGCCCATGCAGCACGTCCCCCCCTCTCCACGTCGCTGATCGATCCTAAGGAACAGCAGGGCCGTTACAGTCTGGCACTAGCGCCGTCGCAGGAGCTGCCAGAGCGAGGTTGTAGACAACGACGAACTGCCTTAGGGGGCTCCGACTCCGGATTGTCTCGAGGTTTACTCCTGGAGCCTTTTCCATGACTGGATATGGCCACAAGGCAGTGGTGGTTTTAAATCGGATTTTTCCATCTCCTAGATGGACTGACGAGCCCCATCTGCCCGAGACTCGTGGGGGCAGGGGCGGGAGTGTCTACCTTCCCGTGCTGGTCTATAGCACCTACCCACAGCGCTAATACCGGATATACTAATACTAGAGACACACGGACACTGGCCAGTCTTACCGGTTCTTGGTGGGTAACTCATGACAGTGTTTGGTCCTCGTGATTCTCCTCCGTCTGGCCTGGGTTCAGTGGTTGAAGTAGATGGACCGGGACTGCTCTCCATTGCAATGTCTGAAACTACAGGACAAGCACGGTGAATGCGGAACAGTGAGCAATTATGTAGAGCAGAGGCTGCATCAGGCGCTGGGCCTTCATAACAAGAGGAATCGAATATAGGAGCAAAGAGGTCCTTCTGCAGTTGTACAGGGCCCTGGTAAGACCACACCTGGAGTATTGTGTGCAGTTTTGGCCTGTTGGCCTTCATAACAAGAGGAGTTGAGTATAGGAGCAAAGAGGTCCTTCTGCAGTTGTACAGGGCCCTAGTGAGACCACACCTGGGGTATTGTGTACAGTGTTGGTCCCCTAATTTGAGGAAGGACATTCTTGCTATTGAGGGAGTGCAGCGTAGGTTTACAAGGTTAATTCCCGGGATAACGGGACCCTCATATGCTGAGAGAATGGAGTGGCTGGGCTTGTACACTTTGTAGTTTTGAAGAATAAGAGGGAATCTCATTGAAATATATAAGATTGTTAAGGGTTTGGACACGCTAGAGGTAGGAAACATGTTCCCGATGCTGGGGGAGTGCAGAACCGGGGGTCACAGTTTAAGAATAAGGAGTAAGCCATTTAGAACGGAGACGAGGAAACACTTTTTCTCACAGAGAGTGGTGAGTCTGTGGAATTCTCTGCCTCAGAGGGTGGAGGAAGGTTCTCTGGATTCTTTCAAGAGAGAGCTGGATAGGGCTCTTAAAAATAGCGGAGTCAGGGGATATGGGGAGAAGGCAGGAACGGGGTACTGATTGTGGATGATCAGCCGTGATAACATTGTATGGCGGTGCTGGCTCGAAGGGCCGAATGGCCTACTCCTGCACCTATTGTCTGTTGTCCAGTGGTCAGAGTGTCATAGATTAATACAGCATGGAAACAGGCCCTTCGGCCCAACTTGCCCGCAACGGCGAGTTGGGCAGAAGGGCCTGTTTCCATGCTGTATTAATCTCGCCAACTCGACCGCACTAGTCCCACTTGCCTGCGCTTGGTCCATAACCCTCCAAACCTAACATAGAAACATAGAAAATAGGTGCAGGAGGAGGCCATTCGGACCTTCGAGCCAGCACCGCCATTCATTGTGATCATGGCTGATCGCCCGCTATCAATAACCCGTGCCTTTGCTGCCTTCTCCCCATGTCCCTTGATTCCACTAGCCCCGAGAACTCTATCCAACTCTCTCTTAAATCCATCCAGTGATTTGGCCTCCACTGCCCTCTGTGGCAGGGAATTCCATTAATTCACAACTCTCTGGGTGAAAAAGCTTTTTCTCACCTCAGTCTTAAATGGCCTCCCCTCTATTCTAAAACTGTGTGGTCCCTGGTTCTGGACTCGCCCAACATTGGGAACATTTTTCCTGCATCTAGCTTGTCCAGTCCTTTTATAATTGTATATGTTTCTATAAGATCCCCCCTCATCCTTCTAAACTCCAGTGAATACAAGCCTAGCCTTTTCAATCTCCCCTTTTTAATTTATGTTTCTCTCCCCCCCCCCCCCCCTTATCCTTCAAAACTCTAGTGAATACAAGCCTAGTCTTTTCAATCTTTCCTCATATGACAGTCCCGCCATCCCAGGGATCAATCTCGTGAACCTACGCTGCACTGCCTCAATCACAAGGATGTCCTTCCTCAAATTAGGAGGCCAAAACTGAACACAATACTCCAGATGTGGTCTCACCAGAGCCGCATACAACTGCAGAAGAATGTCCTATCCATGTACCTGCCCAGCTGTTTCTTAAACGTTGGGATAGTCCCAGTCTCAACTACCTCCTCTGGCAGCTCATTCCATACACCCACCACCCTCTGTGTGGAAAAAGTTAATCCTCAGATTCCTATTCAATCTTTCCCCCTTCACCTTGAACCTGGGTCCTCTGGCCCTCGATTCCCCTACTCTGGGCAAGAGACTCTGCCCGATCTATTCCTCTCATGATTTTGTACTCCTCATCCTCCTGCGCTCCATGGAGTAGAGACCCAGCCTGCTCAACCTCTCCCTGTAGCTCACACCCTTTAGTCCTGGCAACATCCTCGTAAATCTCCTCTGAACCCTTTCAAGCTTGTATCCGAGGAAGGATGTGCCGGCTCTGGAGAGGGTCCAGAGGAGGTTCACGAGAACAATCCCGGGAACGAGTGGGTTAACGTACGATGAGCGTTTGACGGCGCTGGCCCTGTACTCGCTGGAGTTTAGAAGAATGAGGGGGGGGGGGGGGGGGGGCGGCGACCTCATTGAAACGTACCGAATAGTGAAAGATAGAGTGGATGTGGAGTGTAGACAAGAATGCTGGAGAAACTCAGCGAGTGAGGCAGCATCTATGGAGAGAAGGAATAGGTGACGTTTCGGGTCGAGACCCTTTTTCAGACTGTGGGGGTGGGGGTTGGCGGGAAGAAGAACGGAAGAGGCGGAGACAGTGGGCTGTGGGAGAGCTGGGAAGGGGAGGAGAAAGCAGGGACCACCTGAAATGGGAGAAGTCAATGTTCATACCGCTGGGGTGTAAACTGCCCAAGCGAAATATGAGGTGCTGCTCCTCCAATGTGCGCTGGGCCTGACTCTGGCCATGGAGGAGGCCCAGGACAGAAAGGTCGGATTGGGAATGGGAGGGGGAGTGGATGTGCAGAGGATGTTTCCTTCACGGGAGACTCTGGGAACAGAGGTCACAGCCTCAGAATTAAAGGACGCTCCTTAAGGAAGGAGATGAGGAGCAATTTCTTTAGTCAGAGGGCGGTGAATCTGCGGGATTCGCCGCCACAGACGGCGGTGGAGGCCACAAGTCAGTGGATATTTTTACGGCAGAGACAGATAGATTCGTGATCAGTGCGGGTGACAGGGGCTACGGGGAGATGGCAGGAGAATGGGGTTGGGAGGGAGAGATAGATCAGCCACGATTGAATGGAGGAAGAGGAAGAAAGGTGTAGAAATAGGCCCGAAACGTCGCCTATTTCCTTCGCTCCATAGATGCTGCTGCCCCCGCTGAGTTTCTCCAGCACTTTTGTCTACCATTGAATGGAGGAAGCCTAGTTCTGCTCCTATCATTTGTGAGGTGACGAAGCGGGGGGGGGGGGGGGGGGGGAGCAAGGAGCAGGTACCTTCGGAGTCGGTCTCCATCTCCTCTCCCTCCTGGGCTATGCTGGAGCGCTGGATCTTTGGCTTGATGACAAAAGGGCACTCTTTCCTGCAAATGTCCACTTCGTGCTGAGGGAAAGAAAGCGAAGATTAACGGCAGATTTATGAGCGGGAAAACAGACCAAACCGACAGGGAGCACCCCCCCCCCCCACCCACCCACCCCGACCCTCCCCCCTCTGTACCGGGTGACAATAGACAATAAGTGCAGGAGTAGGCCATTCGGCCCTTCGAGCCAGCACCGCCATTCAATGTGATCATGGCTGATCATCCACAATCAGTACCCTGTTCCTGCCTTCTCCCCATATACCCATCCATCCATATACCCAAATCCATCTAGTGATTTGGCCTCCACTGCCCTCTGTGGCAGGGAATTCCATAAATTCACAACTCTGGGTAAAAAAGTTTCTTCTCACCTCAGTCTTAAATGACCTCCCCTTCATTCTAAGACTGTGGCGCCTGGTTCTGGACTCGCCCAATATTGGGAACAATTTTCCTGCAACTAGCTTGTCCAGTCCTTTTATAATTTTATATGTTTCTATAAGATTCCCCCCCTCATCCTTCTAAACTCCAGTGAATACAAGCCTAGTCTTTTCAATCTTTCCTCATGTGACGATGTGATTCAATGTGATCATGGCTGATCATCCCCAATCAGTACCCTCTTCCTGCTTTCTCCCCATATCCCCTGACTCCGCTATCTTTAAGAGCCCCTATCTAGCTCTCTCTCGAAAGCATCCAGAGAACCTGCCTCCACCGCTCTCCGAGCCAGAGAATTCCACAGACTCACTCTCTGTGAGAAAAAGTGTTTCCTCGTCTCCGTTCTAAATGGTTTATCCCTTATTCTTAAATCGTGTGTGGCCCCTGGTTCTGGAGTCCCCCAACATCGGGAACATGTTTCCTGCCTCTAGTGTGTCCAAACCCTTAACAACCTTATATATTTCAATAAGATCCCCTCTCATCCGCCTAAACTCCAGTGTGTACAAGCCCAGCCGCTCCATTCTCTCAGCATATGACAGTCCCGCCATCCCGGGAATTAACCTTGTAAACCTACGCTGCACTCCCTCAAGAATGTCCTTCCTCAAATTAGGGGACCAAAACTGCACACAATACTCCAGGTGTGGTCTCACTGGTCCCCAGTGGAAGTCTCTACCCAAGGGAGTTCTCCCTCTTAACATCGGGGTCCTGGGGTGGAGAGTGTCACGCATGGCCGTGGCCTGTAACACGTACACGAGCCGGTTCACGGGCTCGCCAGCCGCCTGTCGCGTCTGCGGCGAAAGAATGGGTGACGTTTTCGGCCGACTCTGGCATTTACACGGACGAGACGGGATCTTATTGAAACATATAAGATTGTTAAGGGTTTGGACACGCTGGAGACAGGAAACATGTTCCCGATGTTGGGGGAGTCCAGAACCAGGGGCCACACACACACAGTTTAAGAATAAGGCGTCGGCCGTTTAGAACGGAGACGAGGAAACACTTTTTCTCACAGAGAGTGGTGAGTCTGTGGGATTCTCTGCCTCAGAGGGCGCTGGAGGCCGGTTCTCTGGATACTTCCAAGAGAGAGCTGGATCGGGCTCTTAAAGATAGCGGAGTCAGGGGATATGGGGAGAAGGCAGGAACGGGGTACTTTCAAGATTGGGCTCTTAAAGATAGCGGAGTCAGGGGATATGAGGAGGAGGAAGGAACGGAGTACTGATTGGGGATGATCTGCCATGATCACATTAATAGACGATAGACAATAATCAGGGATCTTTGAACGGGCCAGGCACTGGTTTAGCTATCGAGAAGCGGGCCTAGCTAGGTGGCAAAGCAATTAGACAGTAGGTGCAGGAGTAGGCCATTTGGCCCTTCGAGCCAGCACCGCCATTCAATGTGATCATGGCTGATCATCCCCATTAAATGGCGGTGCTGGCTCGAAGGGCCGAATGGCCTACTCCTGCACCTATTGTCTACTGTCGAGCTCCTTCTTCAGGCTTTGTGAAGTCTATGAGATAGGAGTATTCTTTTAGTTTTGTTCCGAGATACAGTGTGGAAACTGGCCCTTCAGCCCACCAAGGCTTTGCCAGTTACGTGGGAGGAAGCCGCGGGGGATCCCGGAGAAAACCCCAAGGCAGGTCACGGGGAGCGCGTGCGAACTGCGCAGAGGCAGCATGGAACCCGGGTCTCCGGCGCTGTGAGGCAGCGACTCCACCGCTGCGCCGCCCGATGTCCCCCCCCCCCCCCAGGCCCGCCGAGTTACTCCAGCACTTTGGACCTTTGCGTTTGGTAAAGCAACACCTGCAGTTCGGCGTGCCCGCAGGCCGTGGCCTGAGCTCCCCACCTACCTCCAGCCGGTTGATGAAGACAGCCAGTCCGCTGTGCGACTGAACGCAGCCATGTCCAGGTTGGTGATGAGGTCGACCACGCGGACAGCCCTGGTCACAAAGGTGATCTGGTCTTGTTCATCGCCGAGATACTTGATTACCTTCGAAAAGAGGAGAGAAAGCCAGTAGGACAAGCTCGGCACTGTATAGCAGCATAGACAACGGACAATAGACAATAGATGCAGGAGTAGGCCATTCTGGCAACATCCTCGTAAGTCTTTCCTGTACCCTTTCCGGCTTAGACAATCGGCTTAGACAATAGACAATAGGTGCAGGAGTAGGCCATTCGACCCTTCGAGCCAGCACCGCCATTCAATGTGATCACGGCTGATCATCCCCAATCAGTACCCCGTTCCTGCCTTCTCCCCACATCCCCCGACTCCGCTATTTGTTACGAGCCCTATCTAGCTCTCTCTTGAAAGCATCCAGAGAGCCGGCCTCCACCGCCCTCCGAGGCAGTGAATTCCACAGACTCACAACTCTCTGTGAGAAAAAGTGTTTCCTCGTTTCCGTTCTAAATGGCTTACTCCTTATTCTTAAACTGTGGTCCCCTGGTTCTGGCCTCCCCCAACATCGGGAACATGTTTCCTGCCTCTAGCGTGTCCAAGCCCTTAACAATCTTATATGTTTCAATGAGATATCCTCTCATCCTTCGAAACTCCAGAGTAAACTAATTCATTGTGATCATGGCTGATCGTCCCCAATCAATAATCTGTGCCTGCCTTCTCCCGATATCCCTTGATTCCCCTCTATCTAACTCTCTCTTAAATCCATCCACTGATTTGGCCTCCACTGCCCTCTGTAGCAGGGAATTCCACAAATTCACAACTCTCTGGGTGAAAAGGTTTTTTCTCACGTCAGTCTTAAATGGCCTCCTCTTTAAGACTGAGGCCCCCTGGTTCTGGACTCACCCAACATTGGGAACATTTTTCCTGCATCTAACTTGTCCAGTTCTTTTATAATTTTACATGTTTCTATAAGATCCCTCCCCTCATCCTTCTAAACTCCAGTGAATACAAGCTTAGTCGTTTCAATCTTTCTTCATATGACAGTCCCCGCCATCCCAGGGATCAATCTCGTGAACCTACGCTGCACTGCCTCAATCACAAGGATGTCCTTCCTCAAATTAGGAGACCAAAACTGTACACAATACTCCAGATGTGGTCTCACCAGAGCCCTGTACAACTGCAGAAGAACCTCTTTACTCCTGTACTGAAATCCTCTTGTTATGAAGGCCAACATTCCACTAGCTTTCTTCACTGCCTGCTGTACCTGCACGCCAACTTTCAGTGACTGGTGTTCAATCTTTCCTCATGCGACAGTCCCACCGTCCCAGGGATCAATCTCGTGAACCTACGCTGCACTGCCTCAATCAGCGTAGTTGGCCGATGTGGGCAAGTAGGGCCGCGGAACGACTCTATGAGTGTGTATTGTAGTGGCCATTTGGCCTGTTTTGCATGTCACTGATGATGGCATGTGCCTTTAAATTTTAGACTGCCCGTTATATTGTGGGTGGGATTTATGCGTGTTTTTGGGCATGCTTGGAGCTTAGATTCTTGCGCAGAAGTCTAGTTTTTGAGATTACATACAACACATAGTCCTCCGCCAGTTTCGCCACCTCCAACGTGACCCCACCACTCGCCACATCTTCCCATCTCCCCCCATCTGCCTTCCGCAAAGACCGCTCCCTCCGCAACTCCCTTGTCAAATCTTCCCTTCCCTCCCGCTCCACCCCTTCCCCGGGCACTTTCCCTTGCAACCGCAAGAGATGCTACACTTGTCGCTTTAACTCCCCCTTCCACTCCATTCAAGGACCAAGCAGTCGTTCCAGGTCCGACAGAGGTTCACCTGCACCTCCTCCAACCTCATCTATTGCATCCGCTGCTCCAGATGCCAGCTGATCTATATCGGTGAGACCAAGCGCAGGCTCGGCGCTCCTTTCGCCGAACACCTCCGTTCGGTCCGCAATAACCGACCCGACCTCCCGGTGGCTCAGCACTTCAACTCCCCCTCCCATTCCGTATCCGACCTCTCTGTCCTGGGCCTCCTCCACGGCCAGAGTGAGCAACACCGCTAATTGGAGGAGCAGCACCTCATATTCCGCTTGGGGAGTCTGCATCCTCTTGGCATGAACATTGAATTCTCTCAATTCTGTTAACCCTTGCTGTCTCCGCCCCTTCCCGCCTCTCCCACAGCCCTCGGGTTCCTCCTCCTCCTTTTTCCTTACTTGCCCCCGCCTCCCCCACCTCCCATCAGTCTGAAGAAGGGTTTCGGCCCGAAGCGTTGCCTATCTCCTTCACTCCTTAGATGCTGCTGCACCCGCTGAGTTTCTCCAGCATTTTGTGTACCCCCCTGTACTCCTAGAAACCCTCTGCACCACAACACTACCCAGAGGCCAAGCATTTACTCTGTGTACCCCCCCTAGTTTTTTAGATCAGTTTGGAGAGACCATGGGGAAGGTTAACCCTTCTACCATGCGGGATCATGCGGATCTTGCCTGTGTTACAGAGACACGAGGACATTACTAATGTCTAAAGCAATAAGCTGGAGTTCGAAGAAGATTGTAGTAACCAGTCGGAAGAAACTTGGATGTATCTTACTGTTTTCTACCAGCAATAAAGCACTCATTCATCAAAAGACTGTGTTTTTGAAGTCATATCTGAGGAGAAGCTCTGAAAGTCTCTGTGAGTGAGCTTGCATGTGTTTAGAAGTTACCCCCTTCATCCAAATAACGACTAGGATGCTAATTACCGGAAAGATATGAAAATCTGCCGCTACATATATATATATTTTTTTGTTTAAATATATTTTTTATTAGAGGTAAGCAATAAATTGGCAAACACATATTATGGTAGAAATATTTTGTGTACATCAGTCATACATTATTAATATTATCAATTGAATCATTCTGCCTCTAATAGTTTTTTTATATAGATTAAGAGTAACAAAAAAGAGAGAGAGAGAAAAAAAGAGAATAAAAAAAAAACATAAGGAATGGAATAATTTACCGTTAATACATCATTAGAGATAAGATGAAGGAATATAGAGTATAACTTTTCATCTGACCCCACCACTCACCAAGTTTCAGTTAGGTTCCCCTGCCGAACCATAGAAACATAGAAAATAGGTGCAGGAGGAGGCCATTCGGCCCTTCGAGCCAGCACCGCCATTCATTGTGATCACGGCTGATCGTCCGCTATCAATAACCCGTGCCTGCCTTCTCCCCGTATCCCTTGACTCCACTAGCCCCTAGAGCTCTATCCAAGTCTCTCTTAAATCCATCCAGTGACTTGGCCTCCACTGCCCTCTGTGGCAGGGAATTCCACAAATTCACAACTCTCTGGGTGAAACAGTTTTTTCTCACCTCAGTCTTAAATGACCTCCCCTTTATTCTAAGGCTGTGGCCCCTGCTTCTGGACTCGCCCAACATTGGGAACCAATCTACCCTTTTAAGTAATCGATGAATGAAGAGCGTATTCTAACAAAGAGTTCTTGTTTGTCCATTAAGCAAATCTGATTCTTTCCAGGTATAGGGTCTCCGACATTTCCATAATCCACATTTTTAATTGTGGGGGTTATAGGACCTTTCCAAAATTTTAATATTAATTTCTTCCCGATTATTATACTGTAATCTAGGAAATTTCTTTGGCTTGTTGTTCTGATATTCCAAGTATTATTAGTTTTGAGTCCGGATCCAGTTTAGTATTAATAACTTCAGAAGTTATTCTAAAAATCTCAGTCCAGAAATCTTTAATTTTTATACAATTTGCAAAAGTATGTGTTAAGTTAGCCTCTAGATGTTGACATTTATCGCAGATAGGGGAGATATGTGGGAAAATTCTATTTAGTTTTACTTTAGAGTAGTATAACCTGTGTCATACTTTAAATTGTATTAAAGCATGTCTGGCATTTAACGAGCATTGATGTATATATTGTAAACTTTTGTCCCAAATATCTTTCGTAATGGGTTGCCCTAATTCATTTTCCCATGTATAATCACTCTATATGATTCCGTCGATGGTACCTCACTAACTAAAAGGGTATTATAAATACAAGTTGTTAGTCTTTCTGTATTGAGATGCTTATTCAAACATTCATCAAGGATTTCTAGTTCCCTACTCCTATAATCTTGTGTATTTGATTTAACATAATCTCTGAGTTGCAGATATTGCAAAATACAATCTATCTACATATATTAACCTCCAAGCGTGGCAAGCTGAGCGGACCCCGAACTGGGATAACAGTGGGGAAGAAATACCTTGAGCAGAGCTTCCATCATGCCGCAGGAGACCAGGGCTTCCCCGCCCGCGTCGTAGCTGGCCAGGTGGTAGAGGAAGGAAAACAGCGCCGTGGCAAACTGGTGGGGGTACGGCTCCATGGACGGATCTGAGAGCGGGATAAACACGGGACGCAGGCGGTCAGCATCGAGAAAGCCCGCGAGGCTACGCTTCAAGATTCAAGTACGGATTTATGGACACGTGTCCCCGGTAGGACAATGAAACTCTTGCTTTGCTTCAGCACAACAGAACATAGTAGGCATGAATACAGAACAGATCAGTGTGTCCATATACCATCTCTCCTTCCCCCTCTCCTCCCCCCCCTCTCCTCCCCCCCTCTCCTCCCCCCCCTCTCCCCCCCCCCCCCCCTCTCCCCCCCTCTCCTCCCTTCTCTCCTCTCCTCTCTCCTCCCCCTCCTCCCCCCCTCCTCTCCTCCCCCTCTCTCCTCCCCCCCTCTCCTCCCCTTCTCTCCTCCCCCCTCTCCTCTCTTCTCTCCTCCCCCCTCTCCTCCCCTCTCTCCTCCCCCCTCTCCTCCCCTCTCTCCTCCCCCCTCTCCTCCCCCCTCTCCTCCCCTCTCTCATAGAAACATAGAAAATAGGTGCAGGTGAAGGCCATTCGGCCCTTCGAGCCAGCACCGCCATTCATTGTGATCATGGCTGATCGTCCCCAATCAATAACCCGTGCCTGCCTTCTCCCCATATCCCTTGACTCCACTAGCCCCTAGAGCTCTATCTAACTCTTGCTGCACTTTAGAAGGATGAGGGGGAACCTCATTAAAAGATATCGAATAGTGAAAGGCCGGGATAGAGTGGATGTGGAGAGAATGTTTCCACTAGTGGGAGAGTCTAGGACCAGAGGGCACAGCCTCAGAATTAAAGGACGTACCTGCGCTATACTTTTCTACACTCTATCGTGGAAAGGGTCAAGATCGTCCCCAATCAATAACCCGTGCCTGCCTTCTCCCCATATCCCTTGACTCCACTAGCCCCTAGAGTTCTATCTAACTCTCTCTTAAATCCATCCAGTGACTTGGCCTCCACTGCCCTCTGTGGCAGGGAATTCCACAAATTCACAACTCTCTGGGTGAAAACGTTTTTTCTCACCTCAGTCTTAAATGACCTCCCCTTTATTTTAAGACTGTGTGGCCCCTGGTTCTGGACTCGCCCAAACATTGGGAACATATTTCCTGCATCTAGCTTGTCCAGTCTTTTTATAATTTTATATGTTTCTATAGGATCCCCCTGATCATCCTTCTAAACTCCAGTGAATACAAGCCTAGTCTTTTCAATCTTTCCTCATATGACAGTCCCGCCATCCCAGGGATCAATCTCGTGAACCTACGCTGCACTGCCTCAATCGCAAGGATGTCCTTCCTCAGATTAGGTGTCCATATAACATTATATAAATATATACACACACATGAATAAATAAACTGAAAAAGTGCAAATAAACAGATAATGGGCTATTAATGTTCAGAGTTTTGTCCGAGCCAAGTTTAATAGCCTGATGGCTGTGGGGGAAGCAGCTATTCCTGAACCTGGTCGTTGCAGTTTTCAGGCTCCTGTACCTTCCACCTGAAGGTAGCAGGGAGATGAGTGTGTGGCCAGGACGGTGTGGGTCCTTGATGATACAGCCAGCCTTTTTGAGGCAACGACTGCGATAGACACACTGCCGCTAAATGCTCTTTGTTGGGCGATCGATAAGTGATAGGAGCAGAATTAGGCCATTCAGCCCATGATGTCTACTCCGCCATTGCTATATAAACATGGCTAATCTATCTTTCCCTCTCAACCCAATTCTCCCGCCTTCTCCCGACATCCGTACTAAGTCGGGACGGGTGAGGCGGGGTCGGACGCGGCACTCCGACCAGACAGTCAATTGACAATAGACAATAGGTGCAGGAGTAGAGGCCATTCGGCCCTTCGAGCCAGCACCGCCATTCAATATGATCACGGCTGATCATCCCCAATCAGTACCCCGTTCCTGCCTTCTCCCCATATCCCCTGACTCTGCTATCTTTAAGAGCCCTATCCAGCTCTCTCTTGAAAGCATCCAGAGAACCGGCCTCCACCGCCCTCTGAGGCAGAGAACTCCACAGACTCACTGCTCTCTGTGTGAAAAAGTGTTTCCTCGTCTCCGTTCTAAATGGCCGGCCCTTTATTCTTAAACTGTGTGTGGCCTGATTCCTGGGTTCATTCTTGTAAACCTCCTCTGGACCCTCTCCAGAGCCAGCACATCCTTCCTCAGATAGAGGGCCTAAAATTCCTGGTTCTGGACTCCCCCAACAACCTGCCTCTAGCGTGTCAAAAACCTTAATAATCTTATACGTTTCAATAAGATCCCCTCTCATCCTTTGACCTGAGTAGTAGAGTCCCCTCGACCCGATTAGTAGCAGTCAAATACGGGACCAGGGCGGTCCCGTACGGGACAAACCAATTTAGCCCAATGTACGGGATGTCCCGGCTAATGCTGGACAGTTGGCAACCCACGGCACACGTGGCAATGATAATCTAAACTAACGAACGGGCTGGGCAAACCGCAGCACACTCACCGATCATGGCCTGGATGCAGTTTCGCACCAGGACGGGCAGGAATCCGTGGTAGGACGCTGTCCCGGTGCAGTCTATGATGCTGCTCAGCTTGGGGGTCCGCTCCAGGTGAACGATTGACGTCAACGTCCGCAACGATGCGGCTTTAATGTCCTTTCAAACAGAAACACACGGGCGGTGAAGCAAAGGGATTTGGCCTTCATCACAAGAGGAGTTGAGCACAGGAGCAAAGAGGTCCTTCTGCAGTTGCACAGGGCCCTGGTGAGACCACACCTGGAGTATTGTGTGCAGTTTTGGCCTGTTGGCCTTCATAACAAGAGGAATTGAGTACAGGAGCAAAGAGGTCCTTCTGCAGTTGTACAGGGTCCTGGTGAGACCACACCTGGAGTATTGTGTGCAGTTTTGGCCTGTTGGCCTTCATAACAAGAGGAATTGAGTATAGGAGCAAAGAGGTCCTTCTGCAGTTGTACAGGGCCCTGGTGAGACCACACCTGGAGTATTGTGTGCAGTTTTGGCCTGTTGGCCTTCATAACAAGAGGAATTGAGTACAGGAGCAAAGAGGCCCTTCTGCAGTTGTACAGGGTCCTGGTGAGACCACACCTGGAGCATTGTGTGCAGTTTTGGTATCCAAATTTAAGGAAGGACATTCTTGCTATTGAGGGAGCCCAGCGTAGGTTCACAAGGTTGGCGGGTCTGTCATATGTTGAAAGAATGGAGCGGCTGGGCTTGTAAACTGGAATTTAGGATGAGAGGGGATCTTATTGAAACATATAAGATTATTAAGGGTTTGGACACGCTAGAGGCAGGAAACATGTTCCCGATGTTGGGGGAGTCCAGAACCGGGGCCATAGTTTAAGAATAAGGGGTAAGCCATTTAGAATGGAGACGAGGAAACACTTTTTCTCACAGAGAGTTGTGAGTCTGTGGAATTCTCTGCCTCAGAGGGCGGTGGAGGCCGGTTCAAGAGAGAGCTAGATAGGGCTCTTAAAGATAGCGGAGTCCGAGGATATGGGGAGAAGTCAGGAACGGGGTACTGGTTGGGGACGATCAGCCATGATCACATTGAATGGCGGTGCTGGCTCAAGGGGCCGAATGGCCTACTCCTGCACCTATTGTCTATTGAACAGTGTGTCGCTTTCAGCAGTGAGAAGGAAAGAGGAGGCTAGAGAAGATTGAGAAGACGGGAGGTCTTATCGCAGCTGCACAAGGCATTGGTGAGGCCATGTTTAAGAGTATTGTGTTCAGTTTTGGTCACTGTGTTACAGGAAGGATGCTGTGAAGCTGGAAAGGGTGCAGAGAAGATTTACGAGGATCTTGCCAGGACTAGAGGGGCCTGAGCTCTAGGGAGAGCCTGGGCAGGCTGAGTTACTCCAGCATTTTGGGTCTGAGGAAGTGTCTCGACCCGAAACGTCGCCCATTCCTTCTCTCCATAGATGCTGCCTCACCCGCTGAGTTACTCCAGCAGATATAGCCCTCTGTTCAGCTCTGGGCACCGTGTTATAGGAAAGATGTCCTCAAGTTAGAAAGGGTTCAGGGAAGATTTACGAGGATGTTGCCGGGACTCGAGGGTGTGAGCTACAGGGAGAGGTTGGGGCAGGGCTGGGTCTCTATTCCTTGGAGCGCAGGAGGATGAGGGGCGATCTTATAGAGGTGTACAACATCATGAGAGGAATAGATCTGGTCAACACACAGTCTCTTGCCCAGAGTAGTGGAATCGAGGACCAGAGGACATAGGTAACACGGGAGAGATTTAATAGGAATCTGAGGAGACATTTTTTTAATATTCTTGCTATTGAGGGAGTGCAGCGTAGGTTTACAAGCTTAATTCCCAGGATGGCGGGACTGTCATATGCGGAGAGAATTGAGCGGCTGGGCTTGTAAACTCTGGAACTTAGAAGGATGAGAGGGGATCTTATTGAAACAAATAAGATTATTAAGGGTTAGGTTACCGTGTTACAGGAAGGATGCTGTCAAGTTGGAAAGGGCGCAGAGAAGATTTACGAGGATCTTGCCAGGACTAGAGAGGCCTGAGCTATCGGGAGAGGCTGGGCAGGCTGGGACTCTATTCCTTGGAGCGCAGGAGGAAGAGGGGCGATCTTATAGAGGTGTATAAAATCATGATCAGATAAATGCACAGACTGGATGGATTTAAGAGAGAGTTGGATAGAGCTCTAGGGGCTAGTGGAGTCAAGGGATATGGAGAGAAGGCAGGCACGGGTTATTGATAGCGGACGATCAGCCATGATCACAATGATTGGCGGTGCTGGCTCGAAGGGCCGAATGGCCTCCTCCTGCACCTATTTTCAATGTTTCTATGTTTCTGTCTTGCCCAGAGTAGGGGAATCAAGGACCCGAGGACAGAGGTGAAGGGGGAAAGATTTAATAGGAATCTGAGGAGTAAATCTTGGGCGTATGGAGCGAGCTGTCGGAGGGGGTCGTTGAGACAGGGACTATCACAACGTTTAAGAAACATTTAAACAGGTACATGGAGAGCACAGATTTAGAGGCCAGGTCAGTGGATAGTTCTAAGGCAGGTTCTTGATTAGTGCGGGTGTCAGGGGTTATGGGGAGAAGGCAGGAGAATGGGGATGAGAGGGAGAGATAGATCAGCCATGATTGAACGGCGGAGTAGAATCGATGGGCCGAATGGCCGAATTCTGCTCCGGTCACTTTTGCGGGACTCACCATGAGTTGCTTGTCGGGAATCTGTAGGACGTCCACAAGCTCCTCGATCAGCCCGTTGTACAGGATGCTGTTGGCAGATTCCTGGAGTGCGTTGGAGTAGACTGTTGGGGGGGGGAAGAGAAGATGGCGCGTGTGGTCACTGCGAGGATCGCCGGGCGACGGCACGGAGCGGCGGAAGGGCCTGGGATCGCCCGGGCCGGGAGCAGCAACGCCGACCAGGACAGGCGCAGCGGTAGAGTTGCTGCCTTACAATGAATCCATCCTAACCTTGAGCAGAAATCCTGGGGGGGGGGGGGAGATGGTGGAGTCCTCCCCCCCCCCCCCATGCTTTGAGAGGCGGGGGACAGCCCCCCCCCCCCCCCCATGTTTTGATCAGACGCTTTCTAAGGGCTGAATCGGCCCGTTTGCGGGGCCTTTCATCGCCCTGAGCGGCTTAAAACCAAACCGCTGCATCGAGGCGACCGAGGCGATCGATGGTGAAGCCCCCCCCGCCGGCCGATCAAAGACCCCCCGCGAACGGGCCGATTCGAGCCCCACGATTTGGGGGGGGCGGACGAGGCTGCTGTTGCTGGAGTTCGGAGTCGGTCGCCAACCAGGTCAGCTCCCGATGTTACCGTCCACGGGGCCCACGGCAGAAGCATGCTCGCGCGTGCGTGATTGTGCGCACGAGCGCGTCTGCCAAGAAATTGTTCCCCCCCACCCAATGTTTTGATAGCGATTCCCGTGCCTGATCCCGACTACGGGGGCTGTCTGTACGGAGTTTGGACGTTCTCCCCGTGGGCTTTCTCCGAGATCTTCGGTTTCCTCCCACGCTCAAAAGACGTGCAGGTTTGCAGACTTGCTATAAATGTAAAAAACGGTCCCCAGTGTGTGTAGGATAGTGTTAGTGTGCGGGGATCGCTGGTCGGCCTGGCTGAGGAGCCGCTCTCCGGGGAACACGTTACGTATACGCGCCACCCTCCCACTTTAAAGCGAGCGCGGGGAATTATATCAGACCCTCTTACCTAATATCGAGATGGCGTGCAACCTAGCTTGTACTGCTTGCAGCCTCTTCTTGTGGTTCGAGAATCCGTGAGCGAGCCGTATATGTGTAAACAGTAGCATCTGGTGGGAACAAAGGGGACAACGTGACGTCGAATCGCCAACTGTGATTGCGTGCGGTTATTTTCCGGAAGGAATCATAGATCGGGAAGACGCACTCAGTCTCTTGGCCAGAGTAGGTGAATCAAGGTGAATTATTATGGACACGCTAGAGGCAGGAAACATGTTCCTGATGTTTGGGGAGTCCAGAACCAGGGGCCACACACAGTTTAAGAATAAGGGGAAAGCCATTTAGAACGGAGATGAGGAAAACCTTTTTCACCCAGAGAGTTGTGAGTCTGTAGAATTCTCTGCCTCAGAGGCCGGTTCTCTGGATACTTTCAAGAGAGAGCTAGATAGGGCTCTTAAAGATATCGGAGTCAGGGGATATGGGGAAAAGGCAGGAACGGGGTACTGAATTTGGATGATCAGCCATGATCGCATTGAATGGCAGTGCTGGCTCGAAGGGCCGAATGGCCTACTCCTGCACCTATTGTCTATTGAACGTTGTGTCGCTTTCAGCAGTGAGAAGGAAAGGGGAGGCCAGAGAAGATTGAGAAGAAGGGAGGTCTTATCAATATTGTCTATTGTCTATCGTTGTCCCGCCCCCCTCTCTTGACACCAGTCTGAAGAACAGTCTCGACCCGAAACGTCGCCCATTCCTTCTCTCCAGAGATGTTGCCTCACCCGCTGAGTTACTCCAGTGTCTTGTGTCTACCTCCCCGTGACCTTGTGGGCTTCCTCCTGGTCCTCTGGTTTCCTCCCCCATCCCAAAGATGTGCGGTTGACTGCCCCCCCCCCCCTAGCGTGTAGGGGGCGGTTGAGAAAGTGGGATAACATAGAACTGGCGGGAGCTCGTGGGGAAGACTGGCTCCTTCCTGGGAGCGGAGTTGGGGTGGGAGTTGGAGTGGCCTTGGAGGGGACGATGCTCCTCAAACTGAGGAGCATCCTGTAGACAATACAGCTCACCCCCTCCGTGACACACTGGTCAACCTGAGGAGCACCTTCAGCCTGGTTCTAAGAACGTCACAGGAGATCCTACTTCCCTGTGGCTATCAAACTGTACAACTCCTCCCCCTTCTATCCTGGGGTGGACTGAGACTGACTTTCCCCCAATCTGCTCAGCACTTTAACTCCCCCTCCCATTCCCAATCCGACCTTTCTGTCCCGGGCCTCCTCCATTGTCAGAGTCCGGCCCAGCGCAAATTGGAGGAGCAGCACCTCATTTCTCGCTTGGGCAGCTTACACCCCAGCGGTATGAACATTGACTTCTCTAACTTCAGATAGCCCCCACCTTCTCTCTCTCTCTCTCTCTCTCCATCCCCTCCCCCTTCCCAGTTCTCCCACCAGTCTTACTGTCTCCGACTACATTCTTTGTCCCGCCCTCTCCCCCGACATCAGTCTGAGGAAAGGGGCTGTCCCACAGCGGCAACCTAATTGGCGAGTTTAGGAGAGTTTGAAAAACAATGTCAAGATGAAGACCTCCTTCGACTATGTTCAAGACTGGCTTCAACTAGCTACGACAAACTTCGAGAAAATTGGACATCGAATAGTGGAGAGTGAAGACGCCCTCCTTCGACTGTCGAAGACTATCTACGACCACCCTCGACTACCTAAGACTAACATGCCGATCTACTATGACCTACTTGGACTAAACTTACGAGTAAACAAAGATATCGATTTTTCTTCAGCAAGTTGAAAAATACACCGCGACCTAGCTGAGGCCTCGGGTACGCGAGGACCGCTCTCGAGCATGAAGGAGAGTTACAAAGACCTCGTGGCGACCATGCTGCGAGTATGAGTCGAGGGCAAACTCGCCCAGATCTCGCGGATTAGGTCGCCGCAGAGGGACAGCACCTGAAGGGTTCTCGACCAGAAATGTCGCCCATTCCTTCTCTCCGGAGATGCTGCCTGTCCCACTGAGTTCCTCCAGCGCTTGGTGCCTTATTTCAATTTAAACCAGCACCTGCAGTTCTTTCTCACACGACCAACAGGCAGATTTCAGCAGAAGCCTTGGGAGGACTCACCTGCTTATCCTTTGGGATGCTGTACATTTTGGTTAGAGACTCCATTATTTCAGAAGGGCTTTCGGAGATCTGGCGAATGAAAAGAAACCAAGGATAAACAGGCCAGCTAAACTTCCTGGCTATCAATCTCACACCCTCTGTTCTGAAACGACGGAAAGGGAAGGATTAGTGTGTCCATTTGGGTCCCATATCTGAGGAAGGATGTGCCGGCTCTGGAGAGGGTCCAGGGGAGGTTTACAAGAATGATCCCAGGAATGAGCGGGTTAGCATATGATGAACGCACTCTGGAGTTTAGAAGGATGAGACGGGATCTTATGGAAACATATAAGATTATTAAGGGTTTGGACGCGCTAGGGACAGGAAACATGTTCCCGAAGGTACACAAAAATGCTGGAGAAACTCAGCGGGTGCAGCAGCATCTATGGAGCAAAGGAAATAGGCAACGTTTCGGGCCAAAACCCTTCTTCAGAGAAGAAGAGGAAAATCCTTTCTTCAGAGAAGAGAAGAGAAGTCTGGTTTCAGCCCGAAACGTTGCCTATTTCCTTCGCTCCATAGATGCTGCTGCACCCGCAGAGTTTCTCCAGCATTTTTGTCTACCTTCGATTTTCCAGCATCTGCAGTTCCTTCTTAAACATGTTCCCGATGTTGGGAGAGTCCAGAACCAGGGGCCACACACAGTTTAAGAACAAGGGGTCGGCCATTTAGAACGGGAATTCCCTGCCACAGAGGCAGGGAATTCCACAAATTCACAACTCTCTGGGTGAAAATGTTTTTTCTCACCTCAGTCTTAAATGACCTCCCCTTTGTTCTAAGACTGTGTGGCCCCTGGTTCTGGACTCGCCCAACATTGGGAACATTTTTTCTGCATCTAGCTTGTCCAGTCCTTTTATAATTTTATATGTCTCTATAAGATTCCCCCTCATCCTTCTAAACGCCAGTGGAATACAAGCCTAGTCTTTTCAATCTTTCCTCATATGACAGTCCCACCATCCCAGGGATCAATCTCGTGAGCCTACGCTGCACTGCCTCAATCACAAGGACGTCCTTCCTCAAATTAGGAGGCCAAAACTGTGCACAATACTCCAGATGTGGTCTCACCAGAGCCCTGTACAACTGCGGAAGAACGTACAGGTTTGTAGGTTAATTGGCTTGGTAAATGTAAAAATTGTCCCCAGTGGGCATAGGATGGTGTTAGTGTTCGGCGATGAACCCAGTGGGCCAAAAGGGCCTGTTTCTGCGTTGTATCTCCAAACTGAAAACCGAGGCATGCATGAATTAAAGGCACCATACACCGACGGTAGAAGTCGGACACACTCACCTTATCTAACTGCTCTATGTGGATGTAATGTAGTGTGTTGTTTGTGGTGGCCTGGAAGAGAGAAAGGGATAAACGTGAGGTCAGGACGGGTTAACGCAAGACCGATACGGAGTCCCGCCGCACCGCACAGCACCGGCGGCACTTGGTGCAAACCTGCAGCTGCAAATGGTTGATGAATCCAAGACCTGCCGGCGGTAGAAGCGCAAGGGTGCCAGCACAACAACCCGGCTCTCAACACCAGCAAAACCAAGGAACTGATTGTGGATTTGGAAGGGGTAGGATAGGGACCCACAGTCCCGTTTATATCAACGGGTCGATGGTGGAAAGGGTTAAGAACAAATTCTTGGGCGTGCACATTTCCAAAGATCTTTCCTGGTCCCAGCACACTGATGCAGTCATAAAGAAGGCACATCAGCGCCTCTACTTCCTGAGAAGATTACGGAGAGTCGGTCTGTCAAGGAGGACTCTCTCAAACCTCTACAGGTGCACAGTAGAGAGCTTGCTGACCGGTTGCATCGTGGCTTGGTTCGGCAACTTGAGCGTCCAGGAGCGGAAAAGACTACAGAAAAGTTGTGACCACTGCCCAGTCCATCACCGGCTCTGACCTCCCCACCATCGAGGGGATCTATCGCAGTCGCTGCCTCAAAAAGGCTGGCAGCATCATCAAGGACCCACACACCATCCTGGCCACACACTCATCTCTCCGCTGCCATCGGGAAGAAGGTTCAGGAGCCTCAAAATCTGGTACAACCAGGTTCAGGAATAGCTACTTCCCCACAGCCATCAGGCTATTAAACATGGCATCAAACAAACTCTGAAGTATAACAGCCTAATGCACTTTATCTGTTTAGTCATTGTGTATATACATGGTCTCTGGGATATAGACACACTGAACTTTTATCTCCTGTTCTGTATTACGTTTACATATTCTGTTGAGCTGCAGCAAGCAAGAATTTCATTGCCCTATCTGGGACACATGACAATAAAACTCTCTTGACTCTTGACAACCCCCATACAACGGCAACCCTAGCCGTGGCAATGCGCGCGGGACGTTTCCTCACCATCGCTCGGACATCGTGCAACACGTATATCGTTGGTGGCGGGGCAACTATCATCACAGACAGAAACGTAAAAAAAGGGTGCAAGAGTAGGCCATTCATGGCTGATCATCCAAAATCAGTAGCCCGTTCCTGCTTTCTCCCCCATATCCCTTGATTCCGTTAGACCCAAGAGCTAAATCTAACTCTATCTTGAGAGCATCCAGTGTATTGGCCTCCACTGCCTTCCGTGGCAGAGAATTCCACAGATTCACAACTCTCTGGGTGAAAATGTTTTTCCTCATCTCAGTCCTAAATGGCCGACCCCTTATTCTTAACCTGTGTGTGGCCCCTGGTTCTGGACTCCCCCGACATGGGGAACATGTTTCATGCATCTTGCCTGTCCATTCCCTAAAGAATCTTATATGTTTCTATGAGATCCCCCCACATTCTTCTAAATTCTAGCGAGTACAAGCCGAGTCTATCCAGTCTTTCGTCATATAAAAGTCCTGCCATCCCAGGAATCAGTCAGGTGAACCTTCTCTGTGCACATGGGATAGAATCTTAGAAATATAGAAAATAGGTGCAGGAGTAGGCCATTCGGCCCTTCGAGCCTGCACCGCCATTCAATATGATCACGGCCGATCATCCAACTCAGTATCCTGTACCTGCCTTCTCTCCATACCCCCTGATCCCTTTAGCCACAAGGGCCACATCTAACTCCCTCTTAAATATAGCCAATGAACTGGCCTCAACTACCTGCTGTGGCAGAGAATTCCACAGATTCACCACTCTCTGTGTGAAAAACATTTTTCTCATCTCGGTCCTAAAAGACTTCCCTCTTATCTTTAAACTGTGTGACCCCTTGTTCTGGACTTCCCCAACATCGGGAACAATCTTCCTGCATCTAGCCTGTCCAACCCCTTAAGAATTGTGTAAGTCTCTATAAGATCCCCCCTCAATCTTCTAAATTCTAGCGAGTACAAGCCGAGTCTATCCAGTCTTTCTTCAAATGAAAGTCCTGCCATCCCAGGAATCAGTCTGGTGAACCTTCTCTGTACGCCCTCTATGGCAAGAATGTCTTTCCTCAGATTAGGAGACCAAAACTGTACGCAATACTCCAGGTGTGGCCTCACCAAGGCCCTGTACAACTGCACTCCTATACTCAAATCCTTTTCTCTCATCCTTCTAGATTTTAGTGAATACAAGCCCAGTCAGCCCAACTTGCCCACACCAGCCAACATGTCCCAGCTACAGTAGTCAAATCTGTCTGTACCTGGTCCATATCCCTCCAAACCTGGGATGGTCCCAGCCTCAACTACCTCCTCCCGGCAGCTCGTTCCATACACCCACCACCCTCTGTGTGAAAATGTTACCCCTCAGATTCCTATTCAATCTTTTCCCCTTCACCTTAAACCTACGTCCTCTGGACCAAGACTCCCCTACTCTGGGCAAGAGACTCTGCCCGATCTATTCCTCTCATGATCGTATACACCTCTATACGAATACCCCTCATCCTCCTGCGCTCCATGGAGTAGAGACTCAACCTCTCCCTGTAGCTCACACCCTCTAGTCCCAGCAACATCCTCATAAATCTTCTCTGAATCCTTCTAAGCGTGACAACATCTTTTCTATAACACGGTGCCCGGAACTATATTTTGCACAGGATAGCTCGCGGCAAAAGCCTTTGATTGTGTGCGTGACAATAAAGAAAATGAAACTACCAGACAAGGTGCATCTGCTCCAACTTAAGTCCCATTTCCTTAAAGAAAATAAAGTTTGGCAGGGTGCCACAGCAGAAGAGTTTTAATAGAGAAACTGAGGGGTAGCCATTTATTTCACACCAAGGACAAGGACAAAGGACATTTATTGTCACGTACACCAAATGGTGTAGTGAAATTTGTCTTGCCAAGCAGCACATAAAGATAAGACATAACATTAAAGAATTTAACATAAAACATAAAAAACATCCCCCCACAATGGTTCCCATTATGAGGGAAGGCACAAAGTCCAGACCCCATCCCCAGTTCCCCCATAGTCGGGCCTGTTGAGGCCTCCGCAGTTGCCGCTATGGGGGCCGATGTTCTAGGCCCTTCTTTGCCGGGTGATGGTGCTCCGGCGACGGGAGAACCCTCCCAGCGGCTCGGGGTGCCTGTAACGGCCGCTCCACGATGGTGCTCCAGTTCTGTGCCGTGGTTCTGGGCGGTCCCCCCCCCCCCAAAGAAACGCCGCTCCAGGCCCGCTGGTAGGCCGCGAGGACGGGTCGACGGCGCAGCCCGGAGAAAAGCGGCCTCTCCGACCGGGTAGGGACCCTAGAGAGCAGTTTCCCCCTTCCCCTCCCCCCCCCCCCCCCCCCCCCACATAGAAAAGGCTAGGACTCCGAAAAACAGGAAAACTCAACTAACTAAAAATTAAAAAAAGAGAGAAAAGACGGACAGCTGCAGGCTGGGCAGCCATACCCGTACAGGACGGCGCCCCAAGAGTGGTGGATGTAAGACTTTATTAAAATTGTCCCCGGTATGTCGGATAGGCAATCGCTGGTCTGCATAGACTCGGTGGGCAGAAGGACCGAAAGACATAAAAACATATTAACAGTATTAAGGGATTGGACACGCTAGAGGCAGGAAACATGTTCCCGATGTTGGGGGAGTCCAGAACCAGGGGCACACACACACACAGTTTAAGACTAAGGGGTCGGCCATTTGGAACGGAGACGAGGAAACACTTATTCCACCCAGAGAGTGGTGAGTCTGTGGAATTCTCTGCCTCAGAGGGCGGTGGAGGCCAATTATCTGGATGCTTTCAAGCGAGAGTTAGATTTAGCTCTTGGGGCTAATGGAATCAAGGGAGATGGGGAGAAGGCAGGGACGGGGTACTGATGGTGGATGATCAGCCTATGACTGTCAGATCAACGTCAGCTGTCAAATCCGGGCGGTCACCGGTAGAGGTAGAGACTAGCGGTAGAGTTGCTGCCTTACAGCAGTTGCAGCGCCGGAAACACGGGTTCGATTCGGACTACGGGCGCTGTCTGTACGGAGTCTGTCCGTTCTCCCCGTGACCTGCATGGGTTTTCTCCGGTTTCCTCCCACACTCCAAAGACGTACAGGTTTATAGGCTAACTGGCTTGGTGTAATGGTTCCTAGTGTGTGTGGGATAGTGATATAAGCCCCTGTCCCACTTAGGAGACCTAAACAGCAATCTCTGGTGACCTAAGGTTTCCGTGAGGTCCCCAGAGGTTTTGGTCACTCTCCCTAATGGTCGATAGTGGTTTCCGCAGCGATCGAGGCTTCATCTAGGCTGCTGGTATTTTTTCATCATGTGTAAAACCGGCCTCGACGAAAAATAGGTTTGCCGTTTAAAAAATCGATCATTTTTTAGTCGCCGGTCTAGTCGAAGCCGGTTTTCTTCGTGGTTGAGGAAGGTTTTCAAAAGATGCGTGGGAGGTGGTAGGAGGTTGCAGGTCACCTCAGCCTTGATTTTTTTTTTTGGGTGACGGGCAAGGTCACTAGAGGTTGCCGTTTAAGTCTTTTTTTTTACATACATTTTTTTTGGAATAAAATAAAGAGAGAAATAGATAAGAGAAACTATAATCTACTAAAGAGAGAAAGAAGACGGAAAAACAAATTATAACGAAATTGTGGAGATAGATCCAGGAGATGTTAAGTGTACACAACCATTTTTCACACAGAGAGTGGTGAATCTGTCGAATTCTCTGCCACAGAAGGTAGTTGAGGCCAGTTTGTTGGCTATATTTAAGAGGGAGTTAGATGTGGCCCTTGTGGCTAAAGGGATCAGGGGGTATGGCGAGAAGGCAGGTACGGGATACTGAGTTGAATGATCAGCCATGATCATATTGAATGGCAGTGCAGGCTCGAAAGGCCGAATGGCCTACTCCTGCACCTATTTTCTATGTTTCTAAAAGTGCTGGAGAAACTCAGCGGGTGCAGCAGCATCTACGGAGCGAAGGAAATAGGCAACGTTTCGGGCCGAAACCCTTCTTCAGACTGATCGAGTGTTGGGGGGGGGAGAAGAAAGGAAAAAGGAAGAGGAGGAGGGAGAGCTAGGAAGGGGAGGAGACAGCAAGGGCTACCGGAAATTGGAGAATTCAATGTTTATGCCACTAGGATGCAGACTGCCCAAGCGGAATATGAGGTGCTGCTCCTCCAATTTCCGGTGGTGCTCACTCTGGCCGTGGAGGAGGCCCAGGACAGAGAGGTCGGATTCGGAATGGGAGTGGGAGGGGTTGAAGTGCTGAGCCACCGGGCGGTCAGGTTGGTTAATGCGGACCGAGCGGAGGTGTTAAGTGTAACTATTCATCCAATCCCAAACTCAGGCTTCAACGCTGATTTTGTCTTGAAGCAATTCACTTTTTCAAGAATTCAATAAAGGGAGACCATATTCTAACAAATAATTAGTTTAGTTTAGTTTAGAGATACAGCACGGAAACAGGCCCTTCGGCCCACCTGGTCCGTGCCAACCAGTGATCGCCCATTCACACACTAGTTGAGTTTAGAGATACTGCTTCTGGTTTGTCAATTAAGAGAAATCTTATTTTTTCCAAATGTAAGGTCTCAGTCATTTCCGTAATCCACATTTTAATTGTGGGGGCTGCTGGTTTTTTCCAAAATCTAAGTATTAATTTTTTCGCAGTTATTGGGCTGTAATCAAGAAAGTTCCTCTGACTTATCGTAAAGTTTGTACTATGTTCTGATAATCCTAATATTATTAATTTTAGATCTGGGTCCAGTTGGTTATTGGTAACTTCAGAAATAATTTTTAAAAAGGCCGCCCAACATTTTTTGCATTTTTATACAATTTACAAAGGTCTGAGTTAAAGAAGGAACTGCAGATGCTGGAAAATCGAGGGTACACAAAACGCTGGAGAAACTCAGCGGGTGCAGCAGCATCTAAGGAGCGAAGGAGATAGGCGACGTTTCGGGTCGAGACCCTTCTTCAGTTTATATATTGTAAGCTTTCATCAGGGCGGTTCCACTGCAGTTGTACAGAGCCCTGGTGAGACCACACCTGGAGTATTGCGTACAGTTTTGGTCTCCTAATCTGAGGAAAGACATTCTTGCCATAGAGGGAGTACAGAGAAGGTTCACCAGACTGATTCCTGGGATGGCAGGACTTCCACATGAAGAAAGACTGGATAGACTCGGCTTGTACTCGCTGGAATTTTGAAGATTGAGGGGGGATCTTATAGAAACTTACAAAATTCATAAGGGGTTTGACAGGCTAGATGCAGGAAGATTGTTCCCGATGTTGGGGAAGTCCAGAACAAGGGGTCACAGTTTAAGGATAAGGGGGAAGTCTTTTAGGACCGAGATGAGAAAAATGTTTTTCACACAGAGAGTGGTGAATCTGTGGAATTCTCTGCCACAGAAAGTAGTTGAGGCCAGTTCATTGGCTATATTTAAGAGGGAGTTAGATGTGGCCCTTGTGGCTAAAGGGATCAGGGGGTATGGAGAAAAGGCAGGTACAAGATACCGAGTTGGATGATCATTTTGAATGGCAGTGTAGGCTCGAAGGGCCGAATGGCCTACTCCTGCACCTATTTTCTATGTTTCTATCCCATGTGTCTTTTATTATGGGTACACAAAATGCTGGAGAAACTCAGCGGGTGCAGCAGCATCTATGGAGCGAAGGACAGGCAATGTTTCGGGCCAAACCCCTTCTTCAGACCGATGGAGGGTGGGGGAAGAAAGGAAAAAGGAGGAGGAGCCCGAGTGCTTTCATTATGGGTTGAGCCAACTCGTCCTAAGTGGGACAGGGGCTTTAGTGTGTGGGCGATCGCTGGTCGGCACGGACATGGTGGGCCGAAGGGAATGTTTCCGCGCTGCATCTCTAAATTACAAACTGCTTATCTGTACAAGGAGAGATCCTCACAGCATCGCCTCAACCCATCAGAGTTGCTGCTATCAACACTGGCGCATTAGAAACAATAAAATGCCGGCCGGTATCATCGCTTGTTAAAGAACAGACAGCAAAATAACAGGGAAAAAAAGCTCATCTTAACATTCTGGAAAAATGCTCCCGTACCAACAGTAAATATGTGGATTTCAACTGTGTTTGAAACACTGCATCTGGAAGATATGAGACTCCCCCTGGCAGGAAAATCAGATCGCTTCTATAAGAAGAGGTCTGAATTTATAGATCTACTACACGGATAGGGTGCAAGAGTACCTCAAAAAGGTATCGGCGTCGGGTGTCCGGGTAAAGGGGGACGAAAAACTGTCGAGTTGGTAAATTCCTTTTGCATGATGTTTATAATAAAGCAACTGGCTTTTCCTTTTTTCTTCTCTCTCTCTCTCTTTTTTTCCTAGGGTCTATCTCTTAATCTTCTTTCTCTAACTCTTCGACCAAGGGCTCTTCTCTCTTTTCCTTGGGCAGGCTTCTGCACTTTCACATCGCTTTTTCACTTTCTCTGTTTCTATTCTATAAGGGGTACAATGTTTCTATTCTATAAGGGGTACAATGATTGTAATAATATATACGGGATGTACATTGATGTCATTTACTGTAGCTCTAATAAACAAAAATATTTTAAAAAAAGAACAGACAGCAAACAATTCAGCCGGAAAACGCAAGATAGTTACAGGCCCTCCACCGATTTTACAGCAACTCGTGGCCCGACAACTTTAATCCCCCCTTCCCCCTCCGACAATGTGGAGCCTAGGTCCTCGATTCCCCTTCACCTTAAACCTTTGACCTCTGATCCTCGATTCCCCTACTCTGGGCAAGAGTAGGGGAATCTACCCGATCTATTCCTCTCATGATTTTGTACACCTCTACAAAGACCCCCCCCGCATCCTCCTGAGACCCAGCCCTGCCCCAACCTCTCCCTGGAGCTCACACCCTCGAGTCCCGGCAACATCCTCGCAAACCTTCCCAGCTCCACAAGCGTCTCTCCTGTGAAGCGTGGAGCCCAGGATGCTAGGCCTCAAAAAAAGCCCTCGACTGGCAGGGGAAGGGGCCACAGCAATGCAATCCCGTTCCTGCACCTTTTTTTTTTTAAACTAAAGCCTGCTTAAGAGTGTATCTTTTTTTGGGGATTTAAAAAAAAAGAAACCTCACCTTTTTGTCCAACTTCACCTCCGCACTTGGCTCTGCATAGAACTCAAAGTGTAGTGTTGTTGCACTAGGTGGGTACTTCTATATGAAAAAAAGGACAAAAAAAGAGGGGATTTAATACCCAATTTACTTGGCTTCACTCAATGCTGCATGAGTTACTTGGTACTCTAAACATTTTTGTCTTGAAATTAAGCTATTGTTTAATGACGCAGCATCTTTGCCTTGGATGACCAAAGTTTGCCCTTTGCGATGATATATAGCCTAAGGGGGCAAATGTGCCCCCTTCCCATCTAAGCCGGAGAAATCTCCGAGGATTTGGACACAAAATGGCCGGGACTGAAAAACAAGATGGCTCCCACATCGGGGTCAACTCCTCTATCAGAAGTGGGGCCGTGGGCGGGTAGAGAGCTCGCGGGTTGGCGGCCGAGCGCACGGGCGCTTCCGTGCGCGGCGTCGGGAGAGCCGAGGGCTCCGCGAGGGGATAAAGCACGGGCTGGCACGTCAACTCGGCATTTCCGCCGTCACCCGTGGCGACGCTATCCTTGGGGGGGGGGGAGCAACACAAAAAAAAAGCACCAAAAAAAACAAAAAACGGAGCACTTGCAGGAAAAAAAAACACACAGGCTTGATGTCCCTCGTGAAGGCGTCTATTCGACGTGCAAAGTCAACGGAGGCGCGCGCTGGAGAAGACCTCAAGGGGGCTTGGTGCCGAGTTCAGATAGGATCATCTCGAGACCTGTCCATTCGGGCCACGTTCGGGACCGTCGTGCAATGCGCGGAGCGAGACGGGAAAGCAACGAGATAACATTCGATTCTTTCTCAGCCACAAGCAGCACAGGGATGCAGGTTATCGTGTCCGAGAGCATCGCGCGACAAGGGGCGAGCAACCTATGACGGATTGGGACACAACGCACAGAATCCCGTCCGGATCTTCATCTGAAGCAGAGCTGCAAACGCCACAAGACAAGGGACGAAAACAGTGGCCTCGTAGAAAACCCCAGCGCTCTGCCTGTCTGGCGGCAGAGGAGGAGCAGGAGACACTGACAGCGAGGCACGACAGCGCCTCAGAGTGCCGCTCGCGCGCGTTCATTTTAAGCGGGCTCTGGAATGCAAGCACAGTGACAAAATGCAGGCCGCGCGGAGCAGATCTCGGCAGCTCGCTCCGGCGTCATCCCAAGCTCTCTGCAACGACACTTACCGACATCTGCAGGTTACGGCAGCACTCTGCAAGGCCAAATCCATTCTCCTTTCCACCCCAACTCTGTGGAGAGAAAGATTTTACGTTTAGTGCAAAGGGAGAGAGGGAGAGAGGGGAAGAGGGAGAGAGAGAGAGAGAGAGAGAAAGAGACTGAGAAGGGGGGAGAGAGGGAGGGAGAGTGGGAGAGGGGGAGAATGGGAGAGGAGAGAGAGGAGAGAGGGGAGGAGAGAGAGATAGAAGCGGAGAGAATGAGAGGGAGAGAATGAGACGGATGGGGAATGAGAGGGAGAGAGAGGGGGGAGAATGAGAGAGAGAGGGGAGAGAGAGAGGGTGAGGGGGAGAGAGGGAGAGGGAGAGAGAGAGGGAGAGAGGGAGAGAGAGAGGGGAGAGAGGGAGAGGGGGCGAGGAAGGGAGAGAGAGAGAGAGAGAGAGAGAGAGGGGGAGGGAGAGAATGAGAGCGAGAGAGAGGGGGGAGAATGAGAAAGATGGGGAGAGGGAGAGGGAGAGGGGAGAGAGAGAGGGAGAGAGAGAGGGGGAGAGAGAGGGGGAGAGAGAGGGGGAGAGAGAGGGGGGAGAGAGAGGGGGAGAGAGAGGGGGAGAGAGAGGAGGAGAGAGAGGAGGGAGAGAGAGGGGGGAGAGAGGGGGAGGAGAGGGGGAGAGAAAGAGAGATAGAAGTGGAGAGAATGAGAGGGGGAGAGAATGAGAGAGATGAGGGGGAGAGAGAGGGGAGAGAAGAGGGAGAGAGAGAGAGGGAGGAGAGAATGAGAGGGGAGAGAATGAGAATGAGAGGGGGAGAGGGAGAGGGAGAGAGAGAGAGAGGGGGGAGAGAGGAGAGATATGAGAGGGCAATGAGAGAATGAGCGAGGGAGGAATGAGAGAGAGAGAGGAGAGTTGAGAGAATGAGAGAGGAGAGAGGGAATGAGAGAATAGAGCGAGAGAATGAGAGAGGGGGGAGGGATGAGAGGGAGAGAGAGCGAGGGGGGGAGAATGAGAGAGAGGGGGAGGAGAGAGAGATAGGAGAGAATGAGAGGGAGAGAATGAGAGGGGGGAGGGAGATGAGGAGAGAGGGGGAGAGAATGAGAAAAGCAAGGGGAGAGGGGGAGAGAATGAGAGGGAGGGAATGAGAGGGAGAGGGAGAGGGAGAGACAGAGGCACAAACGCCTCGGGAACTTACCTCTGCCAGGTGCTGCAGTCTCGACAACAGTGGAGTCCTTTTATCGGACCCCAGCCTGGTGATATAATTTGATCTCTTGCTGAATACGTATAGCAGGTTTAATACAGCCAGCACCACTTGCATGTCACATGATGCTAATAGCGTGGTCAGGTGCTGGAAGAAAAAAAGTTGTACATTCAATTCGTAAGCAGGTTTAGCAAATGCGAAATTCTACCGGTCAGCGAGGCACTAAATGCTGGCGTAACTCAGCGGATCAGGCAGCATCTCTGGAGAACATGAAATACAGAGAAGGAGTACAGAGAAGGTTCACCAGACTGATTCCTGGGATGGCAGGACTTCCATATGAAGAAAGACTGGATAGACTCGGCTTGTACTCGCTGGAATTTAGAAGATTGAGGGGGGATCTTATAGAAACGTACAAAATTATTAAGGTGTTGGACAGGCTAGATGCAGGAAGATCGTTCCCGATGTTGGGGGAGTCCAGGACAAGGGGTCACACAGTTTAAGGATAAGGGGGAGGTCTTTTCAGACCGAGATGAGAAAATCATTTTTCACACAGAGAGTGGTGAATCTGTGGAATTCTCTGCCACAGAAGGTAGTTGAGGCCAGTTCGTTGGCTATATTTAAGAGGGAGTTAGATGTGGCCCTTGTGGCTAAAGGGATCAGGGGGTATGGAGAGAAGGCAGGTACGGGATACTGAGTTGGATGATCAGTCATGATCATATTGAATGGCGGTGCAGGCCCGAAGGTGTGTGTGTGTGTCTAAATATAGTGTGTGTGCGTGTAGGTGTGTGTGTTCCGCTGTCCGGCCCGGCGGCCGCTCGCAGCCACCCGAGCTGCATCCCTCGCCGGCCGCAATGCGGTGGCTTCGCGCAAGGAGCGTCGCAAGTGGGTTACTGGCAACGCTCAATGCTCCTGCCCTCCCCGCAACTTTACCCCGAGGCAGACCTGTGTGTGTGTGTGTGTGTGTGTGTGTGTGTGTGTGTGTGTGTGTGTGTGTGTGTGTGTGTGTGTGTGTGTGTGTGTGCGCGCATGTGTGTAGTGTGTATAGTGTGTGTAGGTGTGTGCGTGTGTGTATGCGTGCCCGTGTGTGTGTGTGTGTGTGTGTGTGTGTGCCCGTGGGTGTGTGTGTGTGCCCGTGTGTGTGGGTGTGTGTGTGTGCCCGTGTGGTGTGTGTGTGCCCGTGTGTGTGTGTGTGTGTGTGTGCGCACATGTGTGTAGTGTGTGTGTGTGTAGCGTGTGTGCGTGTAGGTGTGTGCGTGCCCCTGTGTGTGCGTGTGTGTGCGTGTGCCCGTGTGTGTGTGTGTGTGTGCGCGCACATGTGTGTAGTGTGAGTTGTGTGTAGGTGTGTGCGTTGTAGGTGTGTGCGTGCCCCTGTGTGTGTGTGTGCGTGTGCCGTGTGTGTGGGTGTGTGCGTGCCCCTGTGTGTGTGCGTGTGTGCCCGTGCGTGTGCGTGTGTGCGCGCCCCTGTGTGTGCTGCGTGTGTGCGTGTAGGATAGCGTACACGGTATCGCTGGTCCGCGCGGTTCCTCTAAAGTCCACTCACTTCGATGGAACTGTACAGGTGGCGGGAGAAGCTGTACTCTATGAGCAAGGCCGTGAAGTTCAGGACAGCCAGGAGGAGGGCTTTGAGCTGCTCGTTCTCCGGCCTGTCACACACCAGCATCCACGACATGGTCTCCACCGTCTGCCCAGCATCCGCCAAGATGCCATCGAAGCGATCCAGCATGTCCACCCAGTGGTACAGCTCGCACTGCAGGGAGAGAGAAAACTAGGTTCAGAAGCACAAAGAGATCATCACCACCCCCACAGACAGGACGCAGCTACCCCCCGGCGCCTCCAAAACCCAGCGCAGCTATTCAACTAAAGGGGCTGTCCCACTTGGGCGATCTAATCCGCAAATTAAGAAGAGTGCCTTCGACCTTTAAGCTTGAGTGCACTCGCCTGGAAAGCCTCGAGCTGGATCGACCGTCCGCGTTGAAACCGCGAGCTGGATCGACCGAACCGCACTCACACACACACACACACATCGCAAAGGCGGGGGCCAGGGAAAGCGGGGGAGTGCTGTCTGCACGATGAAGCGGTAGGTAAACGGCTGCCACAGTGTACAGTAAGTCCTTCAGAGAGCGCGGAGGGGGAGAAGGGGGGGAGGAGAAGGGGGGGAAAGAAGGGGGGGAGGAGATGGGAAGAGAAGGGGGAGAGAAGGGGGGGGGGGGGAGAGAAGGGGGGGGAGAAGGGGGGGGAGAGAAGGGGGGGAGAGAAGGGGGGGAGAGAAGGGGGGGAGAGAAGGGGGGGAGAGAAGGGGGGGGAGAAGGGGGGGAGAGAAGGGGGGGGAGAGAAGGGGGGGAGGAGAAGGGGGGGAGAGAAGGGGGGGAGAAGAAGGGGGGAGAGAAGGGGGGGAGAGAAGGGGGGGGGAGAGAAGTGGGGGGAGAGAAGGGGGGGAGAGAAGGGGGGGAGAGAGAGAGGGGGGGAGAGAAGGGGGGGAGAGAAGGGGGGGGAGAGAAGGGGGGGAGAGACGGGGGGGGAGAGGGGGGGGAGAGAAGGGGGGGGGAGAGAGAAGTGGGGGGGAGAGAAGGGGGGGAGAGAAGGGGGGAGAGAAGGGGGGGGGAGAGAAGGGGGGAGAGAAAGGGGGGAGAGAAGGGGGGGAGAGAAGGGGGGAGAGAGAAGGGGGAGAGAAGGGGGGGAGGGGGGAAGGGGGGGAGAGAAGGGGGGGGAGAGAAGGGGGGAGAGAAGGGGGGGAGAGAAGGGGGGGGAGAGAGAAGGGGGGTGAGAGGAAGGGGGGAAGAGAAGGGGGGGAGAGAAGGGGGGGAGAGAGAAGGGTGGGAGAGAAGGGGGGAGAGTAAGGGGAGAGAGAAAGAAGGGGGGAGAGAAGGGGAGAACGATCGAGGAAGAACTAAGGGAAGGGACTTGAACTTTATTTCGCCTTCCATCACAGTGAGGAATGTGGAGGAGTCACTGTGGTGGATGTTGATGTTAAAATGGGTTTTTGAAGTGATCTGTCACTTTTAATTGTACAACTGACCTGGCTAATGAAATTCCTCGCATGTTGGCAAAACAAACTTGCCGAATAAAGTGCGATTCTGACTCTGATTCTTAAACTGAATCAAACTCAAGGAGTCGACCCACCTTTCCAATATTCCATGTCTTAATCTGCTGAAGTTCCGTCAGGAGCTGTTCATCGTTGCAGGCCTTCAGCTTATCGATCAGAGCTCGGCAATCCGCAGGCTGCAACAGACAGGGGAAAACATTTGAGCTTCACCGGAAATCCAAGCAATGGAAGCATAGAAACGTACAAAATAGGTGCAGGAGTAGGCCACTCGGCCCTTCGGCCATTTAACATGACCATGGCTGATCGTCCAACTCAGTATCCCGTACCTGCCTTCTTTCCATACCCCCTGATCCCCTCAACCCAAAACGTCACCTATTCCTTCGCTCCATAGATGCTGCCTCACCCGCTGAGTTTCTCCAGCATTTTTGTCTACCTTCGATTCTTCCAGCATCTGCAGTTCCTTCTTAAACATCACTGTCTCTCTCTGTCTCTCATAGAAACATAGACAATAGGTGCAGGAGGAGGCCATTCGGCCCTTCGAGCCTGCACCGCCATTCAATATGATCATGGCTGATCATCCAACTCAGTATCCCGTACCTGCCTTCTCTCCATACCCCCGATCCCCTTAGCCACAAGGGCCACATCTAACTCCCTCTTAAATATAGCCAATGAACTGGCCTCAACGACCTTCTGTGGCAGAGAATTCCACAGATTCACCACTCTCTATGTGAAAAATGTTTTTCTCATCTCAGTCCTACAAGACTTCCCCCTTATCCTTAAACTGTGACCCCTTGTTCTGGACTTATACAACATCATAGAAACATAGAAAATAGGTGCAGGAGGAGGCTATTTGGCCCTTCGAGCCAGCATCGCCATTCATTGTGACCATGGCTGATCGTCCCCTATCAATAACCCGTGCCTGCCTTCTCCCCATATCCCTTGACTCCACCAGCCCCTAGAGCTCTATCCAACTCTCTCTTAAATCCATCCAGTGATTTGGCCTCCACTGCCCTCTGTGGCAGGGAATTCCATAAATTCACAACTCTCTGGGTGAAAAAGTGTTTTCTCACCTCAGTCTTAAATGACCTCCCCTTTATTCTAAGACTGTGTGGCCCCTGGTTCTGGACTCACCCAACATTGGGAACATTTTTCCTGCATCTAGCTTGTCCAGTCCTTTTATAATTTTATATGTTTCTATAAGATCCTCCCTCATCCTTCTAAATTCGAGCGAGTACAAGCCTAGTCTATCCAGTCTTTCTTCATATGAAAGTCCTGACATCCCAGGAATCAGTCCTATCTTTCCTATAGGAAAGATATGGTCACGCTTGAAGGCGTTCAGAGAAGATTTACGAGGATATTGCCAGGACGAGAGGGTGCGAGCTATTTATTGTGTTCGGTTCTGGGCACCGTGTTATAGGAAAAATATTGTCAAGCTTGAAAGGGTTCAGAGAAGATTTACGAGGATGTTGCCAGGACTAGAGGGTGTGAGCTACAGGGAGAGGTTGGGTCTCTATTCCATGGAGCGCAGGAGGATGAGGGGCGATCTTATAGAGCTGCACAAAATCACCAGAGGAATGGATCGGGTAGATGCACATGTAGGGGAATCGAGGACCAGATGATATAGGTTCGAGGTGAAGGGGAAAAGATTTAATAGGAATCAGAGGGGTAACTTGTCCACACAGAGGGTGGTGGGTGCATGGAACGAGCTGCTGGAGGAGGTGGTTGATTCTGGTCAGAAAGGTACATGGATAGGACAGGTTTGGAGGGATATGGACCAGGCGCAGGCAGGTGGGACGAGAGTAGATGGGGCATGTGGAGGCCAAATCACTGGATGGATTTAAGAGAGAGTTAGATAGAGCTCTCGGGGCTAGTTGGAGTCGGGGGATATGGGGAGAAGGCAGGCACGGGTTATTGATTGGGGACAATGAAGGGCGGTGCTGGCTCGAAGGGCCGAATGGCCTCCTCCTGCACCTATTTTCTATGTTTCTATGTAAGTAGAAATGGAATAGGTGAAGTAGGGAGAGGAGGGCGAGAGTTTGGGGCCTTCTTCAAGATGGCCGACATTTCTACGTGTCTATGTTTCCAAGAGGCTTTTCCGCGGAACAGGAGATAAAGACCAGATCGTCCATTCGGCCAAACGGTCAGGACTCACCGCTTCAGTTGGAGTTTTCTTCAGCTTTGTTCTATCGACTTTCATTTTTCCTTCTGCTTCTACAATCTAGACCTGCAAGGAAAACAAAAAAAAAAACTATTCAGAGCGTGCAGCTAAAACGCGGCCACAGTCGTTTCTTTCAATAAACGGCAACCGGTCGAAAAATTTTAGAAACTATTTGCAGAAGTAAAACCAAGGAAAACACATTGCATGTGTGCAGTTTTGGCCCCCTAATTTGAGGAAGGTCATTCTTGCTATTGAGGGAGTGCAGCGTAGGTTCACCGGGTTAATTCCCGGGATGGCGGGACTGTCATACACTGAGAGAATGGAGCGGCTGGGCTTGTACACTCTGGAGTTTAGAAGGATGAGAGGGGATCTGGGATGGAAGATTGCAACCTTCACGTGGTCCGCCCTGTTTCGACTAATGCAATCGACTCGACATGCACAAACGGAATATCAAATAGAACAAGTTGTCCAACAACTTTAGGCTGAGCACGCCACACGAAAGAGGGGATCTTAATGAAACATAAGATCGTTAAGGGTTTGGACACGCTAGAGGCTGGAAACATATTCCCGATGTTGGGGAGACCAGAACCAGGGGCCACACACACACAGTTTACGAATAAGGGGTCAGCCATTTAGAACGGAGACGAGGAAACACTTTTTCTCACGGAGAATTATGAGCACGTTGAATTCTGGAGTTTAATAGGATGAGAGGGAATCTCATTGAAACATACGAGATTGTTAAGGGCTTGGCCACACTAGAGGCAGGAAACATGTTCCCGATGTAGGGGGAGTCCAGAACCAGGGGCCACACACACAGTTTAAGAATAAGGGGCCGGCCATTTAGAACGGAGACGAGGAAACACTTTTTCTCACAGAGAGTTGTGAGTCTGTGGAATTCTCTGCCTCAGAGGGCGGTGGAGGCCGGTTCTCTGGATACTTTCAAGAGAGAGCTAGATAGGGCTCTTAAAGATAGCGGAGTCAGGGGATATGGGGAGAAGGCAGGAAACGGGGGTACTGATTGGGGATGATCAGCCGTGATCACATTGAATGGCGGTGCAGGCTCAAAGGGCCGAATGGCCTCTACTCCTGCACCTATTGTTATTGTCACACTTCTGTTTTTAGTTATTGCAATCAGAAAATACATTATTTTAATGAGTAGTTTAAACATTAAATAGAACTTCCTTCATTGTCATTCAAACCTCTGTTCGAACGAACCTTCGTACCATACAGTCATGACAGAAACAGAAACATAGACAATAGGTGCAGGAGTAGGCCATTCGGCCCTTCGAGCCTGCACCGTCATTCAATATGATCATGGCTGATCATCCAACTCAGTATCCTGTACCTGCCTTCTCTCCATACCTTCTGATCCCTTTAGCCACAAGGGCCACATCTAACTCCCTCTTAAATATAGGCAATGAACTGGCCTCAACTACCTTCTGTGGCAGAGAATTCCACAGATTCACCACTCTCTGTGTGAAAAATGATTTTCTCATCTCGGCCCTAAAAGACTTCCCCCTTATCCTTAAACTGTGACCCCTTGTTCTGGACTTCCCCAACATCGAAAAAAAGCAACAAAACACACAATGAACACAGCTTAACACAAACATCCATCACAATGAATCATCAGGCACCCTCCTCACAGTGATGGAAGGCAAAAAGTGCCCAGGAGCGGGAAAAAGACTGCAAAAAGTTGTGACCACTGCCCAGTCCATCATTGGCTCTGATCTCCCCACCATCGAGGGGATCTATCGCAGTCGCTGCCCCAAAAAGGCAAGGACCCACTCATCTCTCCACTGCCATAGAAACATAGAAAATAGGTGCAGGAGGCCATTCGGCCCTTCGAGCCAGCACCGCCATTCATTGTGATCACGGCTGATCGTCCCCAATCAATAACCCGTGCCTGCCTTCTCCCCATATCCCTTGACTCCACTATCCCCTAGAGCTCTATCCAACTCTCTCTTAAATCCATCAGTGGTTTGGCCTCCACTGCCCTCTGTGGCAGGGAATTCCACAAATTCACAACTCTCTGGGTGAAAAAGTTTTTTCTCACCTCAGTCTTAAATGACCTCCCCTTTATTCTAAGACTGTGGCCCCTGGTTCTGGACTCACCCAACATTGGGAACATTTTTCCTGCATCTAGCTTGTCCAGTCCTTTTATAATTTTATATGTTTCTATAAGATCCCCCCTCATCCTTCTAAACTCCAGTGAATACAAGCCTAGTCTTTTCAATCTTTCCTCATGTGACAGTCCCCCCATCCCAGGGATCAATCTGGTGAACCTACGCTGCACTGCCTCAATCACAAGGATATCATTGCAGACAGACACAAATTGCTGGAGTAACTCAGCGAGACAGACAGCCTCTCTGGAGAGAAGGAACAGCGGGTGACGGTTCAAGGAGGGAGAGTCTTTACCCAAAATGTCGCCATTTCCTTCTCTCCAGAGATGCTGCCTGCCCCGTTGAGTTACCCCAGCGTTTTGGTCTATTTCAGATTAATTGTTCCAATTAGCAGTACATATGACAATCAAATATTCTTGATTCAAATTCCCAGGAGTCACTAGACAATAGATGCAGGAGGAGGCCATTCGGCCCTTCGAGCCAGCACCGCCATTCAATGTGATCATGGCTGATCATCCCCAATCAGTACCCCGTTCCTGCCTTCTGCCCATATCCCCTGCGCTATCTTTAAGAGCTCTATCTAACTCTCTCTTGAAGGCATCCAGAGAACCGGCCTCCAACGCCCTCTGAGGCAGAGAATTCCACAGACTCACAACTCTCTGTGAGAAAAAGTGTTTCCTCATCTCCGTTCTAAATGGCTGACCTCTTATTCTTAAACAGTGGCCCCAGGTTCTGGACTCCCCCAACATCGGGAACATGTTTCCTGCCTCTAGCGTGTCCAAACCCCTAATACTCTTTTATGTTTCAATATCCCCAACAACTTATCCTGGACCACCCATATTGAAGCAACGACCATGGTGGTCGTTGCTTCAAAATGGGTGGTCCAGGATAGTTGTTGGGGATATTGAAACATAAAAGAGTATTAGGGGTTTGGACACGCTAGAAGCAACGACCATGTTCCCGATGTTGGGGGAATCCAGAACCAGGGACCACACATACAGTTTAAGAATAAGGGGTAGGCCATTAAAACGGAGACGAGGAAACACTTTTTCTCACAGAGAGTTGCGAGTCTGTGGAATTCTCTGCGTCAGAGGGCGGTTCTCTGGATACTTCCAAGAGAGAGCTAGATAGGGCTCTTAAAGATAGCGGAGTCAGGTAGAAGGCAGGAACGGGGAACAGATTGGGGATGATCAGCCATGACCACATTGAATGGCGGTGCTGGCTGGAAGGGCCGAATGGCCTTCTCCTGCACCTATTGTCTGTTGATTCTTCAGATAGCACAGTGATCTGCACAGGTGTTTAAGTAACGCTATTTTTAAAAGCTAGCAGCATCTGAATCAGTCCCTCAAAACCCTCAAAACCTCTACATCCGAATGTGGGGGCCTCCAGTGGATCGGCAATAAATGCTGCGTCATCCATTATTCATCAACTTTCAGTTCCGACCAGTCCAAGTGTATTTTTAGATCGCAGCAGGATGTAAAAATCCTCAGGTTATATGGCGCTCAGATCTTGCAATACAATGCGCGTGTGTATGTCACACACCAGAGCTAAATAAAAACATCCTCGACTTGTTAGTGTAACGCGTAGGAAGGGACTGCTGGTTTAAACCGTAAACACAGAAAGCTGGAGTAACTCAGTGGGACAGGCAGCATCTCTGGAGAGAAGGAATGGGTGACTTTTCGATAGACAATGGGCAATAGGTGCATTCAGCCCTTTGAGCCTGCACCGCCATTCAATATGATCGTGGCTGATCATCCAACTCAGTATCCTGTACCTGCCTTCTCTCCACACCCCCTGATCCCTTTAGCCACAAGGGCCACATCTAACTCCCTCTTAAATATAGCCAATGAACTGGCCTCAACTACCTTCTGTGGCAGAGAATTCCACAGACTCACCACTCTCTGTGTGGAAAATGATTGTCTCATCTTGGTCCTAAAAGATTTCCCCCTTATCCTTAAACTGTGTGACCCCTTGTTCTTTTAGGAGCGAGATGAGAAAAACATTTTTCACACAGAGAGTGGTGAATCTGTGGAATTCTCTGCCACAGAAGGTAGTTGAGGCCAGTTCATTGGCTATATTTAAGAGGGAGTTAGATGTGGCCCTTGTGGCTAAAGGGATCAGGGGGTGTGGAGAGAAGGCAGGTACAGGATACTGAGTTGGATGATCAGCCACGATCATATTGAATGGCGATGCAGGCTCGAAGGGCCGAATGGCCTACTCCTGCACCTATTTTCTATGTTTCTATCTAGCTGTCTCCGGTCGAGACCCTTTGCAGTAGCCATTTAGCTTAACCCCTCCCCTTCCCAGCTCTTCCATTGACTCCGCCTCTTCCTTTCTTCTTCCCGCCCCCCCCACCCCCACATCAGTCAGAAGAAGGGTCTCGACCCGAAACGTCGCCTATTTCCTTTGCTCCATTGATGCTGCCTCACCCGCTGAGTTTCTCCAGCATTTTTGTCTACCTGCATCTGCAGTTCCTTCTTGAACACTTAGCGCAACTTAAAGCCCTGTCCCACAGTACGAATTCATTCCAAGAGCTCTCCCGAGTTTGCCCTGATTCGAACCCGGAGATTTACGGTAATGGCCGCTCGTCGGTACTCGGGGCACTCGTGGACATTTTTCAACATGTTGAAAAATATTCACGAGTCTTCCCTGAGCTTACCAGCCGTTAGTGAGTCTTCCCGAGTACCTGCCGTTAGCGTTACGAGCCGCTAAGAGATGTCCTTGTGATTGAGGCAGTGCAGCGTAGGTTCACGAGATTGATCCCTGAGATGGCGGGACTGTCATATGAGGAAAGATTGAAAAGGCTAGGCTCGTATTCACTGGAGTTTAGAAGGATGAGGGGGGATCTTATAGAAACATATAAAATTATAAAAGGACTGTTCAAGCTAGATGCAGGAAAAATGTTCCCAATGTTGGGTGAGTCCAGAACCAGGGGCCACAGTCTTAGAATAAAGGGGAGGTCATTTAAGACTGAGGTGAGAAAAAACTTTTTTACCCAGGGAGTTGTGAATTTGTGGAATTCCCTGCCACAGAGGGCAGTGGAGGCCAAGTCACTGGATGGATTTAAGAGAGAGTTAGATAGAGCTCTAGGGGCTAGTGGAGTCAAGGGATATGGGGAGAAGGCAGGCACGGGTTACTGTCATTAGCCATGATCACAATGAATGGCGGTGCTGGCTCGAAGGGCCGAATGGCCTCCTCCTGCACCTATTTTCTATGTTTCTATGTCCCCGAGCTCCAACGTACCCGCTACATCCATTATCCCTGCTTACGAGTTGGATTTTCTTTTAACTCAGGAGAGCTCTTGGAATGAACTCGTACCGTGGGACAGGGCTATAAGTAAGCAAGTAAGTTTATTGGCCAAGTATTCACATACAAGGGATTTGCCTTGGTGCTCCGCCCACAAGTAACAACATGACATACAGTGACAGTTACGGATGACTCAGAAAACACTAAACATTAATAATAATAAGACATTATTGATAAAACACCATTGATCAAGCATGTGAACCAACAAAATACCAGATCAAAGGGAGGCTACAGATTTTTGGCTGTTGAGTAGAGCAACTACTCGTGGATAAAAACTGTTTTGATGTCCGGCTGTGGCAGCTTTGACAGTCCGGAGTCGCCTTCCAGAGGGAAGTGATTCAAAGAGTTTGTGGGCAGGGTGAGAGGGGTCAGAGACGATCTTGCCCACTCGCTTCCTGGCGGTATATTGTAATTATCAAAGATCCTAGAGCGAGCAAGATAGATCACTCGACGGAAAAGACGTAGTACGGCCGTGGGCAGATTCATGGGTCATTTCCGGCCCCATTTCCGTAACCGGCTTCCAGTCTCCGCGCCAAAGATCCCGTGGGATACTCGAAGCGGAGACGGGAGCCGGTTACGGAAACTTCCTCGCAAACATCAAAGTTAGTTGGGAAAAATCATCTCCTCATTTTCGGAATTTTAATTTATGAACACAAAGTGTTCCCCCGCAATGTTGATTACACTGCGGGTCGGGTCGGGTTACTGAATTGGATGAAAAGCAGGCCCAGGTTCCGCTCCGTTGCGTACAACACGTCAGCCCATTGCATTTAGCAGGAGTGGCCTATCTTGCTCCACTATAGGATCGTTGGTAATTATTGCCATTTACCTTTCAATTTTTATCTGCCTGGGTGGGATTTAGACGTAGTTTGGGGCATGGTTTGCGGCTGGGATTCTGGCACAGGCTCCCAAGGAGTTTAGCTTCCTTTACAAGGCGCATACGGAACAGGCTGCGCCTGCACACCCTACACTTCGGACGGCGGGAGCAGCCCCCAGTGGGGGTCCCTCTGCAAGGGAGTCCTCCCCCTTTACATCGGGGACCTGGGGTGGAGAGTGTCACACATGGCCGTGGCCTGTAACAGGTTGTCGAGCCGGTACACGGGCTCGCCAGCCGCCTGTCGCCTGCGCGCGTGGCGAGGAAGAGACCATGTTCCACGACTACATGCCCTATGAGAGATTGCAGCCCCGTTCGATGATCTGAAGGGGCTGTTCCTCAAGGTTTTGGCGACATTTTATGAATGTTTTAACGTTTATGTATCATTCTTAACTGTATGTCATGATGTCACTTGCAGGCGGGGCACTAAAGCAAATTCCTTGTATGTGAATACCTGGCCAATAAACCTATTCAATTCAATTTACGAATAAGGAGGAAGCCATTTAGAACGGAGATGAGGAAACAATTTTTCACAAAGAGTGGTGAGTCTGTGGAATTCACTGCCTCAGATCATCCCCAATCAGTACCCCGTTCCTGCCTTCTCCCCATATCCCCTGACTCCTCTATTTTTAAGAGCCCTATCTAGCTCTCTCTTGAAAGCATCCAGAGAACCTGCCTCCACCGCCCTCTGAGGCAGAGAATTCCACAGATTCACACACTCTGTGAGAAAAAGTGTTTCTTCGTCTCCGTTCTAAATGGCTTCCTCCTTATTCTTAACCTGAAGCCCCTGGTTCTGGATTCCCCCAACATCGGGAACATGTTTCCTGCCTCTAGCGTGTCCAAGCCCTTAACAATCTTATATGTTTCAATGAGGGAGGGAGGGAGGGAGAGCTGGTCTCAAATGTAGAGCACCAAGCAGAGAGAATAAATCATGCTAAGAGCCCAATTCATTTCCTTACTGTGAAAGACGAGGCAGTTGATGCAGGCAACGTGAATATACATCAGCCACAGCACAGGAAAATCAATATCATTTCATTAGAAAAACCACAGAGATGAGAGGTCAACAACACAAGCACTTAAGGCCCAAACCAGAGACGGGGAAACAATTTTGCCCACCATATCTGAGGAAGGATGTGCTGGCTCTGGAGTGGGTCCAGAGGAGATTTACGAGAAGGATCCCAGGAATACAACAGACCACAGACAATAGACAATAGGTGCAGGAGTAGAGACCACTCGGCCCTTCGAGCCAGCACCGCCATTCAATGTGATCACGGCTGATCATCCCCATTCCTGGTCAATCAGTGCCCCGTTCCTGCCTTCTCCCCATATCCCCTGACTCCGCTATCTTTAAGAGCCCTATCTAGCTCTCTCTTGAAAGCATCCAGAGAACCTGCCTCCACCGCCCTCTGAGGCAGAGAATTCGACACTCACCACTCTCTGTGAGAAAAAGTGTTTCCTCGTCTCCGTTCTAAATGGCTTACTCCTTATTCTTAAACTGTGGCTCCTGGTTCTGGACTCCCCCAACATCGGGAACATGTTTCCTGCCTCTAGCGTGTCCAATCCCTTAACAATCTTGTTAACGAAGAAACTGCAGATGCTGGAGAATCGAGGGTTACACAAAATAACAATCTTATATGTTTCAATAAGATCCCCACTCATCCTTCTAAACTCCAGAGTGTACAAGCCCAGCCGCTCCATTCTCTCAGCATATGACAGTCCCGCCATCCCGGGAATTAACCTGGTGAACCTACGCTGTACTCCCTCAATAGCAATAATGTCCTTCCTCAAATTAGGGGACCAAAACTGCACACAATACTCCAGGTGTGGTCTCACTAGGGCTATGTACAACTGCAGAAGGACCTCTTTGCTCCTATACGTGGGTTAACATATGATGAGCGTTTGTCGGCACTGGGCCTGTACTCGCTGGAGTTTAGAAGGATGGGGGGGGGGGGGGGGGTACCTCATTAAAACATACAGAATAGTGGTTTGGATAGAGTGGATGTGACAAGGATGTTTCTACTAGCGGGAGAGTCTAGGACTAGAGGGCACAGCCTCAGAATTAAAGGACGTTCCTTGAGGAAGGAGATAAGGAGGAATTTCTTTAGCCAGAGGGCGGTGAATCTGTGGGATTCTTTGCCACAGAAGGCGGTGGAGGCCACAAGTCAGTGGATCTTTGTAAGGCAGAGATAGATAGATTCTTGATTAGTACGGGTGTCAGGGGTTATGGGGAGAAGGCAAGGGGATGGGGTTAGGAGGAAGAAGATTAGAGAGGCCAAATGGCCTGATTCTTGTCCAATCACTTATGATCTCCTGTTGTTTAAGAACTACTTAGACAGGTACATGGATAGGACAGGTTTAGAGCGACATGGGCCAAACACACGGGGTATGTTAGTCAGTGTGGTCAAGTTGGGCCGAAGGGCCTGTTTCCAAACTGTGTGGCTCTTGGACTCCATGACCTTGAGAATTAAGTCATCAGCCCTTAATAGCAGGTGTTAGAAGTCAGAATGTCACCAGACTGTCCAAAATAGATGCTTGGGCAATGAATTTGGTTTACCTCAAGAAAACATTTGATTATGGGCAACCGCACTCCTCAAAATAGGCAGCTGGCTGGCAGAGAACTAGCTGTTACGCAAGCACTTTGTGATATAACACAGTGACTAGTTCTTCGGTGAAACCTCGGAGTGGGAGACTTCAGTAAGGAGCAGTCCCTTTCCTTCAGGGATGTAACGCTGAGGCTCGAGTCACAGAGAGCGAGAGTCTGTCGTCACCTTCTCCATCACGGTCTGGTTTGGCTCGGCCACCAAGCACGGCATCCGGAGGCTGCAGCGAATCGTCCGATCAGCAGAGACGGTTGTTGGCTGCAGCCTTCCCTCCATTGATGAACTGTACACTGCAAGGGCCGGGAAGCGAGCGGGCAAGATCATCTCTGACCCCTCTCACCCTGGCCACAAACTCTTTGAATCACTTCCTTCCGGAAGGCGACTCCGGACTGTCAAAGCTGCCACAGCCAGACATAAAAACAGTTTTTATCCACGAGTAGTCGCTCTACTCAACAGCCAAAAATCTGTAGCCTCCCTTTGATCTGGTATTTTGTTGGTTCACATAGAAACATAGAAAATAGGTGCAGGAGGAGGCCATTCGAGCCTGCACCGCCATTCAATATGACCATGGCTGATCATCCAACTCAGTATCCTGTACCTGCCTTCTCTCCATACCCCCTGATCCCTTTAGCCACAAGGGCCACATCTAACTCCCTCTTAAATATAGCCAATGAACTGGCCTCAACTACCTTCTGTGGCAGAGAATTCCACAGATTCACCACTCTCTGTGTGAAAAATGTTTTCCTCATCTCGGTCCTAAAAGACTTCCCCCTTATCCTTAAACTGTGACCCCTTGTTCTGGACTTCCCCAACATCGGGAACAATCTTCCTGCATCTAGCCTGTCCAACCCCTTAAGAATTTTGTAAGTTTCTATAAGATCCTGCTTGATCAATGGTGTTTTATCATTAATGTTTTATTATTATTAATGTTTAGTGTTTTCAGAGTCATTCGTAACTGTCACTGTGTGTCATGTTGTTACTGTGGGCGGAGCACCAAGGCAAATTCCTTGTATGTGAATACTTGGCCAATAAACATGCTTACTTATTAGCCGCTGGCCAGGCCACATGTGGAGCAATGTGAGCAATTTTAGGCCCTATATCCGAGGAAGCATGTGCTGGCTCTGGAGAGGGTCCAGAGGAGGTTTACAAGAATGAACCCAGGAATCGAGAGATTCCCAGAACTAGGGGGCTACACACAGTTTAAGAATAAGGGATAGGCCATTTAGAACAGTGACGAGGAAACACTTTTTCTCACAGAGAGTGGTGAGTCTGTGGGATTCTCTGCCTCAGAGGGCGGTGGAGGCCGGTTCTCTGGATACTTTCAAGAGAGAGCTAGATAGGGCTCTTAAAGATAGCGGAGTCAGGGGATACGGGGAGAAGGCAGGAAGAGGGTACTGATTGGGGATGATCAGCCATGATCACATTGAATCACATCGTCACATGAGGAAAGATTGAAAAGACTAGGCTTGTATTCACTGGAGTTTAGAAGGATGAGGGGGTATCTTATAGAAACATATAAAATTATAAAAGGACTGGACAAGCTAGTTGCAGGAAAAATGTTCCCAATATTGGGCGAGTCCAGAACCAGGCGCCACAGTCTTAGAATGAAGGGGAGGTCATTTAAGACTGAGGTGAGAAGAAACTTTTTTACCCAGAGTTGTGAATTTATGGAATTCCCTGCCACAGAGGGCAGTGGAGGCCAAATCACTGGATGGATTTCAGAGAGAGTTAGATAGAGCTCTAGGGGCTAGTGGAGTCAAGGGATATGGGGAGAAGGCAGGCACGGGTTATTGATAGGGGACGATAGAAACATAGACAATAGGTGCAGGAGTAGGCCATTCGGCCCTTTGAGCCTGCACCGCCATTCAATATGATCATGGCTGATCATCCAACTCAGTATCCTGTACCTGCCTTCTCTCCATACCCCCTGATCCCTTTAGCCACAAGGGCCACATCTAACTCCCTCTTAAATATAGCCAACGAACTGGCCTCAACTACCTTCTGTGGCAGAGAATTCCACGATCAGCCATGATCACAATGAATGGCGGTGCTGGCTCGAAGAGCCAAATGGCCTCCTCCTGCACCTATTTTCTGTGTTTCTATGTTTCTAAGAATTCCACGATCAGCCATGATCACAATGAATGGCGGTGCTGGCTCGAAGAGCCAAATGGCCTCCTCCTGCACCTATTGTCTATGTTTCTACTGTCCCCTATCAATAACCCGTGCCTGCCTTCTCCCCATATCTAATTGTCTAATTGTCTAATTCCTTTGCCACCTAGCCAGGCCCACTTCTCGATAGCTGAACCAGCGCCTTGACCCGTTTAAAGAGCCCTGGATTTGAATACAAATGAGAAAGCTGCAAAAACAAACCAGTTGAGGCAATGGATTTACCAACTAAGGCAAAGTTAACGGTGAGAAAATGAGTCAGCAGATTATCTATTACGTTGGTGAATCAAAGACCAAGCAGTCGGGATTTTAAAAAGCAGTTAGGCGTGCACTGGAAGAGTTTGTTCCACAGGATGCAAAGTGGGCAGTCTTGAGAAATGGGTCTGGGAAAAAATCGCAAGAGAATTGCCCAATCTGTGGGCTGCCAATGTTAGATTCTATTCAGGGTACACAAAATGCTGGAGAAACTCAGCGGGTGCAGCAGCATCTATGGAGTGGAGGAGATGGGCAACGTTTCGGGCCGAATTTAGATTCTATTCATCTGTCCAGTTCCGGCCATCGGCTGATTGCTTTTGCCCAATTAATTGCCAGAAGATCTATTTTATTTAAATGGAAAGACTCTAACCCTCCGACCACACTCCAGCGGAAGTGGCGGCGCTGCCTTGTATCTGCGGCTCGCCTGCAGTCCGTTAGTCTTTTTTTTTTTTGTTTTCTTTTGTCCCGTTGTTGCGGTTTGTGTCGGTTTATTTTGGTTGTGTATGTGGGGCGGGGTTGGGAGAAGCATGTTTTTCGGCTCTTCCTTCGGGGGGGGGGGGGGGGGGGGGGGGGGGGGGGGGGGGGTGCGACCTTTCTTGCCGTATCCCGTCTCCGTCGGCCGACTTCGGGGTTGTGGCGGCGTTGGCGTCCCGACCCGACCCGACTCGGAGGCTCGGCGCAGGCCAGTGGACGACAGCGTCGGGAGCTCGCAGGTCACGGGTTGGTGACCTGCTTTTCCGGAGCTCCCGCAACGACAGCTGCGTCCCGCTGGACTGGAGGGCGGCAGCTTCGACCGCCCCGGGCCGCGGAGTTTGATCCGGCCCTGTCGGATTCAGCCGCGGGACTGACTTACTTACCATCACCCGGCGAGGTCACAACATCGGAGGCCTGGATCGCCTCAGCGCAGCGGGAGAGCAAGGAGGGAAGAGACAAGGACGTTTGGGACTTTTTGCCTTCCATCACAGTGAGGGGGTGCCTGGTGGGCTCACTGTGGTGGATGTTAAACTGGGTTGGGTGTGTGTTGTGTTATTTATTCTAAGTTATGACTGCAGGCTAAACCATTTCGTTGCACTGAAAAGTGCAATGACAATAAAATTGAATCTGAATCTGAATTGGTACTCTGAAACGATATCATGTTTAAATTTAGAAAAAAACATCAGGAGTGGCAATGTTGAACCTTTGGTTAAATTTGACGGGGAAGATTTATTCAACATTTCCACATAGATTATCCCCTCTCCAACCGTTATAAAAGTTATTTTACCTTTATACGGTGGAACGGACTTGATGTCAAACAGGGACTTAAATTGTTGAAATTCTTTGCAGCTCAGATTCTGTTTTGATTTTTCCATTTTTTCCCATTAAAAAAATCTTTTAAACTTTTTTTTTAATATATATTAGTTTTCTTTTAAACATTTAACTATATTTACATAGAGACCAGGAGGTCTATATTCAATGTATATTTTGACACTGGACTCATATTTAGGTTATACCTGTTATTAGGCCGATTGGGAAAAGGGGAGATGCAACGAGACCTGGGTGTCATGGTACACCAGTCATTGAAAGTAGGCATGCAGGCGCAGCAGGCAGTGAAGAAAGCGAACGGTATGTTAGCATTCATAGCAAAAGGATTTGAGTATAGGAGCAGGGAGGTCCTTCTGCAGTTGTACAGGGCCCTGGTGAGACCACACCTGGAGTATTGCGTACAGTTTTGGTCTCCTAATCTGAGGAATGACATTCTTGCCATAGAGGGAGTACAGAGAAGGTTCACCAGACTGATCCCTGGGATGGCAGGACTTTCATACGAAGAAAGACTGGATAGACTCGGCTTGTACTCGCCAGAATTTAGAAGAGGAAAAGAAAAGGCGGAGACAGTGGGGAGAACCTGTCTCTACCGCCCTCTGAGGCAGAGAATTCCACAGACTCACAACTCTCTGTGAGAAAAAGTGCTTCCTCATCTCCGTTCTAAATGGCTTACCCCTTATTCTTAAACTGAGGCCCCTGGTTCTGGATTCCCCCAACATCGGGAACTCTAGCGTGTCCCAACCCTTAATAACCTTATATGTTTCAATGGGATCCCCTCTCAGCCTTCTAAACTCCAAAGTATGCATGCCTAGCTGCTCCATTCTCTCAGCATATGACAGTCCCGCCATCCCGGGAATTAACCTTGTAAACCTACGCTGCACTCCCTCAATAGCAAGAATGTCCTTCCTCAAATTAGGGGACCAAAACTGCACACAATACTCCAGGTGTGGTCTCACTAGGGCTCTGTACAACTGCAGAAAGACCTCTTTGCTCCTATATTCAATTCCTCTGGTTATAAAGACCAACATGCCATTCGCTTTCCTCACTGCCTGCTGTACCCGCAGGCTTACTTTCACAGACTGATGCACAAGGACCCCCAGATCCCGTTGTACTTCCCCTTTTCCCAACTTGACGCCCTTTAGATAGTAATCTGCCTTCCTGTTTTTTCTACCAAAGTGGATGTCCTCACATTTATCCGCATTAAACTTCATCTGCCATGCATCTGCCCACAACCCCAACCTGTCCAAGTCACCCTGCATTCTCATAGCATCCTCCTCACAGTTCACACTGCCACCCAGCTTTGTGCCATCTGCAAATTTGCTAATGTTACTTTCGAGACAAGTTCTTTGTGCCAGACTGTGAGTTCACTCCTGTGATCGTCCCTGCCCGTTCCGCACTATCAAGGACATTGTTCTGGGCGCCGCTAGATTTTCAACAACCTATGATGGGTGCCGGCAGTCGCCGAAAAAGTCGCGCAAGTGGGAACTTTAAACTATCTCAGCGCCATCCACCCAAAATCGCAATATCTCGCACTTATCTACAATAAACTCAATTAGCAAGTAGACTTTCCTCATATCTAACCACATAACAGTTACAGCACGGAAACAGGCCATCTCGGCCCTTCTAGTCCGTGCCGAACACTTACTCTCACCTAGTCCCATCTACCCTGCTCTCAGACCATAACCCTCCATTCCTTTCCCGTCCATATACCTATCCAATTGATTTTTAAACGATAAAATCGAACCTGCCTCCACCACTTCCACTGGAAGCTCATTCCACACAGCTACCACTCTCTGAGTAGTTAAGTCCCCCTCATGTTACCCTTAAACTTTTGCCCCTTAATTCTTAAATCATGTCCTCTTGTTTGAATCTTCCCTACTCTCAATGGAAAAAGCTTATCCACATCAACTCTGTCTGTCCCTCTCGTCATTTTAAAGACCTCGATCAAGTCCCCCCTTAACCTTCTGCGCTCCAAAGAATTGTCTACATTCCCATCAAGAGCCTGCTCAGTCTATATTCCCGTCTGATCAAGAGCCTGCTGTTCATTTTGAAAATACAGAACGGAATCGACCCTTTGGCTCACAGTAGATTGACACAAAATGCTGGAGTAACTCAGCGGGACAAGCAGCGTCTCTGGAGAGAAGGAATGGGTGACGTTTCGGGTTGGGGCTCTTCTGTTTGAGAAAGGTCTCGACCCGAAACACAAACCTCACCCACATTCCTATTATCCAGAAACGCTGCCTGTTCCGCTGAGTTACTCCAGCATTTTGTGCACATCTTTGTTGTAAACCAGCACCTGCAGTTCCTTCCTTTGCCTTTGGCCCACAGTGTTTCCAGAACAAGGGGTCACAGTCTAAGGATAAGGGGGAAGTCTTTTAGGACCGGGATGAGACAAACATTTTTCACACAGAGAGTGGCGAATCTGTGGAATTCTCTGCCACGGAAGGTAGTTGAGGCCAGTTCATTGGCTATATTTAAGAGGGAGTTAGATGTGGCCCTTGTGGCTAAAGGAATCAGGGGGTATGGAGAGAAGGCAGGTACGGGATACTGATTGGGGATGATCAGCCTTGATCATATTGAATGGCGGTGCAGGCTCAAAGGGCCGAATGGCCTACGCCAGCACCTATTTTCTATGTTTCTATGTTTGTGCCCAGTTATACCGACCTCGTGTGTCTGTACATAATCCATATCACTTCCATGAGCCTATCTGGTGGCTCCCCCGATCCTGGCTCCCAGTACGGTACAGAATCTACTTCAAGCTCCTCTTATTCGTATACAAACCCCTTAACGGGCTTGCCCGCCCACCCCCCCCCCCCATATCAAAAATCTTCCAGCCCACCCACCATCCTACCTCCAGGTCCCTCAGGTCCCCGGCATGGGGCCAGTGACTACCCGCGCGGTCTAGGTTTAAGCTCAGGGGCGACCGCGCTTTTGTGGTTGAACCACTAGACTGGGGAACGGCATCCCTCTCCCCATCAGAACTGCCCCCTCCATCGACTCCTTTAAATCGAGGCTCAAACCCTATTTCTACTCCCTTGCGTTTTTGAGCCCCTCTGAGGGGGCGCTGTAAACAGTGCATGTATGTATTGTTAGGTCTGTGTGCCGTTGTATGTGGCACATTAGCATCTGCTCTGATGTACGGCACTTTGGTCAACGCGAGTTGTTCTTAAATGTGCTATGCAAATAAAATTGACTGACTGACTGCCTGAAACAGTGATCACCAGCTTCCTGACAGACAGGAAGCAGCATGTGAGGCTGGGAAAGCACATCTCGGACTGGCAAACGCTCAGCATAGGAGCACCGCCAGGCTGCGTACTCTCCCCTCTCCCCTCTCTACACCAACGACTGCACCTCCACAGACACCTCGGTCAAGCTTCGCAAGTTTGAGGACGAGGCAATCAACTCCTTAAAACCAACTCCACCGTGTCGCCTTAAGATGGCAGCTTTAAGATGAGATTGGCACAGTTGAAAGGAGATGTGTGGGGCGTGTTTCTCAACTTGTTTCTCGGCTAAACATTAATAATAATAAAACATTAATGATAAAACACCATTGATCAAGCATGCCATAGAGGGAGTACAGAGAAGGTTCACCAGACCGATTCCTGGGATGGCAGGACTTTCATCTGAAGAAAGACTGGATAGACTCGGCTTGTACTCGCTGGAATTTAGAAGACTGAGGGGGGATCTTATAGAGACGTACAAAATTCTTAAGGGGTTGGACCGGCTAGATGCAGGAAGATTGTTCCCGATGTTGGGGAAGTCCAGGACAAGGGGTCACAGTTGAAGGGTAAGAGGGAAGTCTTTTAGGACCGAGATGAGAAAAACATTTTTCACACCGAGAGTGGTGAATCTGTGGAATTCTCTGCCACAGAAGGTAGTCGAGGCCAGTTCATTGGCTATATTTAAGAGGGAGTTAGATGTGGCCCTTGTGACTGAAGGGATCAGGGGGTATGGAGAGAAGGCAGGTACGGGATACTGAGTTGGATGATCAGCCATGATCATATTGAATGGCAGAGCAGGCTCGGAGGGCCAAATGGCCTACTCCTGCACCTATTTTCTATGTTAACCCTGATTGGACTGATCCAGGAGGGGGAGGAATCTGCCTACAGACAGGAAGTGTCACAGCTGGCGTCCTGGTGCCATCGCAACAACCTGGAGCTCAATGCTCGTAAGACATTGGAATTGATTGTAGACTTTAGGAGAGCTCCCCCTCCCCTCACCCCACTCACCATCAACAACACCACAATCACATCTGTGGAGTCTTTTAACTTTCTGGGAACCATCATCTCCAAGGACCTTAAGTGGGGGGCTACCATCGACTCCAGTCAAAAAGACACAACGGAGGATGTACTTCCTGCGGCAGCTGAGGAGGCACAATCTGCCACAGGCAATGATGGTCCAATTCTACACGGCCATCGTAGAGTCTGTCCTCACCTTCTCCGTCATGGTCTGGTTTGGCTCGGCCACCAAGCACGACACCCGGAGGCTGCAGCGAATCGTCCGATCAGCAGAGACGGTTATTGGCTGCAGCCTTCCTTCCATTGATGAACTGTACACTGCAAGGGCCAGGAAGCGAGCGGGCAAGATCATCTCTGACCCCTCTCACCCTGGCCACAAACTCTTTGAATCACTTCCCTCTGGAAGGCGACTCCGGACTGTCAAAGCTGCCACAGCCAGACATAAAAACAGTTTTTATCCACGAGTAGTTGCTCTACTCAACAGCCAAAAATCTGTAGCCTCCCTTTGATCTGGTATTTTGTTGGTTCACATAGAAACATAGAAAATAGGTGCTTCACTAACCTACACACACACACACACTGCACTTTCTTTCTGTGCACTGTGTCTAAGTTGGTTTCTTCCGATAATCAAAGACGGGTTTGTGGATTAATTGGCCCTCTGCAAGATGCCCAGAGTGGGTACGGAGAGAATGAGAAAGTGGGATAAACAGTCGTGTGGTCAGCACAGACTCAGTGGGCCGAAGGGCCTGTTTCCATGCTGTATATCTAAAAACTACACTAAATCACTGCTCCAACATATCATGTTTAAGAAGGAATTACAGATGCTGGAAAATTGAAGGTGGACAAAAATGCTGGAGAAACTCAGAGCGGGTGAGGCAGCATCGATGGAGCGAAGGAAATAGGCGACCTTTCGGGTCGAGACCCTTCTCCAACATAGCCTATCGGCCGGCACGGTGGCGCAGTGGTAGAGTTGCTGCCTTACAACGCCAGAGAGCGAGTTTCGATCCCGACTACGCTTGCTGTCTGTACGGAGTTTGCACGTTCTCCCCGTGACCGTGTGGGATTTCTCCGAGATCTTCGGTTTCCTCCCACGCTCCAAAGACGGACAGGCTGGGAGGTTAATTGGCTCGGTAACGTTGTACATTGCCTCCGGTACGTGGGGGGTAGTGTTAGTGAGCAGGGGGTTGCTGGTCAGCACGGATTCTGCGGGCCGGAGAGCCTGTATCTCCAAACTAAAATAAAACCTGGGCCCCAAACAGAGGTAGCTACAAAGGTGTTCCGAGCGTAGGAAGGAACTGCAGATGCTGGTTTACACCGGAGATAGACACAAAAAGTTGGAGTAACTCGGCAGGACAGGCAGCATCTCTGGAGAAAAGGAATAGGTGAGGTTTTAGGTCGAGACCCTTCTACAGGCTGAGTCAGAGAAGAGGGGAACAAGAGTTATAGATGGTTTAGCATAGTTTAGTTTATTGCCACGCGCACCGAGGTACAGTGAAAAGCTTTTGTTGCTCTGGAGTTTAGAAGGATGAGAGGGAATCTCATTGAAACATATAAGATTGTTAAGGGCTTGGACACGCTAGAGGCAGGAAACATGTTCCCTAAATGTCAACAAAATAGAGAGAGTACAGAGGAGATTTACTAGAATGTTGCCTGGGATCCAGCAACTATGTTACAGAGAAAGGTTGAACAAGTTAGGTCTTTATTCTTTGGAGCGCAGAAGGTTAAGGGGGGACTTGATTGAGGTCTTTAAAATGATGAAAGGGATTGACAGAGTTGACGTGATAAGCTTTTCCCATTGAGGATAGGGAAGATTCAAACAAGAGGGCATGACATGCGAATTAAGGGACAGAAGTTTAGGGGTAACGTGAGGGGGAACTTCTTTACTCAGAGGGTGGTGGCTGTGTGGAATGAGCTTCCAGCAGAAGTGGTGGAGGCAGGATCGATTTTAACATTTAAAAGTACAGTGGATAGGTATATGGACGGGAAGGGAATGGAGGGGTATGGTCTGAGTGCAGGTAGATGGGACTAGGGGAAAACAAATGGTCGGCACGGACTGGAAGGGCCGAGAGGGCCTGTTGCCGTGCTGTAATTGTTATATGGTTATTTCCTTCGCTCCATAGATGCTGCTGCACCCGCTGAGTTTCCCCAGCATTTTGTGTACCCTCGATTTTCCAGCATCTGCAGTTCCTTCCTTAACGACATGTTCCCTATGTTGGGGGAGTCCAGAACCAGGGGGCCACAGTTTAAGAATGAGGAGTATCGGGCGGCAAGGAGGCAAAAACCTTTTGCTATGAATGCCAACATACAATTCGCTTGCATTGAATATGTATATATTCAATGGTATATGGACACACCGATCTGTGTTGTAGTCAATGACTACTACATTCTGTTGTGCTGAAGCAAAGCCACAATTTCATTGTCCTATCTGGGACACAGGACAATAAACTCTCTTGATATCTTGGAAAGGTTATAGAACAAATAACCGGATTGAGAAATCGATGCGAGAGGCGGGCGAGAGAAAGAAAAGCAGAACAGTTTGTGCACAGCCACCGAAGAGCCCAACATTAAATGGAATAAGAGGGTTGCATAACATTTTGTTTACAGTCCATGGCTGTGGCCCAGCCAAAAGTGGTCTATTAAAAAAAATACTCAGTATTGCTTGCAAGTTCACAAGGTTTGCACATAAGAAACATAGAAACATAGAAATTAGGTGCAGGAGCAGGCCATTCGGCCCTTCGAGCCTGCACCGCCATTCAATATGATCAATATGGGCTGATCATCCCACTCAGTATCCTGTACCTGCCTTCTCTCCATACCCCCTGATCCCTTTAGCCACAAGGGCCACATCTAACTCCCTCTTAAATATGGCCAAGGAACTGGCCTCAACTACCTTCTGTGGCAGAGAATTCCACAGATTCACCACTCTCTGTGTGAAAAACGATTTTCTCATCTCGGTCCTAAAAGACTTCCCCCTTATCCTTAAACTGTGACCCCTTGTCCTGGACTTCCCCAACATCGGGAACAATCTTCCTGCATCTAGCCTGTACAACCCCTTAAGAATCTTGTCTCTATGAGATCCCCCCCCTCAATCTTCTAAATTCCAGCGAGTACAAGCCGCGTCTATCCAGTCTTTCTTCATATGGAAGTCCTGCCATCCCCGGGATCAGTCTGGTGAACCTTCTCTGTACTCCCTCCATGGCAAGGATGTCGACACGTGCGGTCTGGAAGCCAGTGTTTCCAGCGTTGGCCGGCCACTTCCACGACTTAATTCAAGACCTCTGCCGAGTTTAAAGGACGTAATCAATAGACAATAGATGCAGGAGTAGAGGCCATTTGGTCCTTCGAGCCAGCACCGCCATTCAATGTGATCATGGCTGATCATCCCCATTCCTGGTCAATCAGTACCCCGTTCCTGCCTTCTCCCCATATCCCCTGACTCCGCTATTTTTAAGAGCCCTATTTAGTTCTCTCTTGAAAGCATCCAGGGAACCTGCCTCTACCTAGTATTTCGCTTGGGTAATTTACACCCCAGCGGTACGAACATTGATTTCTCCAATTTCAGGTGGTCCCTGCTTTCTCCTCCCCTTCTCAGCTCTCCCACAGCCCACTGTCCTCCGCCTCTTCCTTTCAATACAATCTTCTTCCCCCCCCCACCCCACATCGTCTGAAGAAGGGTCTCGACCCGAAACGTCGTCTATTCCTTCGCTCCATAGATGCAATAGACAATAAACAATAGGTGCAGGAGTAGGCCATTCGGCCCTTCGAGCCAGCAGTCTGGAATTCGAGCCATTCAATGTGATCATGGCTGATCATCCCCAATCGTTCCCCGTTCCTGCTTATCCCCATATCCCTGACTCGCTATCTTTAATAGCCCTATCTAGCTCTCTCTTGAAAGCATCCAGAGAACCGGCCTCCGCCGGCCTCTGAGGCAGAGAATTCCACAGACTCCCAACTCTCTGTGAGAAAAAGTGTTTCCTCGTCTCCGTTCTAAATGGGCTTTCTCCTTATTCTTAAACTGTGGCCCCTGGTTCTGGACTCCCCCAACATCGGGGGGCCTGTTTCTCTGCTCTAGTGTGTCCCAAACCCTTAATAATTTATATGTTTCAATCAATCCTCTCTCATCCTTCTAAACTCCAGAGTGTACAAGCCCAGCCGCTCCATTCTCTCAGCACATGACAGTCCCGCCATCCCGGGAATTATCCTGGTGAACCTACGCTGCGCTCCCTCAATCAACACCGAAACTCTTACAACCTTCCCACGGGACTGTGTTCACAGACTGTGTTCCTACGAGCACGGCTACGAATTCCCACGACTATTTCGATGCCATCCTTACGAGTAGAAAGTTGCAATTTCTTTCATCCCGACCATTTTGTTTACTCGTGGACATTTTTTTTAAATGGGCTGGAAAAAACGTCGCGCGACTTACGATGCAACGAGTACCTTATGGCTAGCATAACGGGCCGCTACGCTATATTAGGGAAACTCTACAACGGACCGACGGACTCGTTACGAACAATCTGCGAGTTTGAACCAACGTGGAAAAATCGGGACAATGCGTGAATGACCTCGTGAAGGTGGGACAGGCCCTTTAAACAGATCTCACAGTGCACATAGAAACATAGAAAATAGGCGCAGGAGTAGGCTATTCGGCCCTTCGAGCCAGCACCGCCATTCAATATGACCATGGCTGATCATCCAACTCAGTATCCCGTACCTGCCTTCTCTCCATACCCCCTGATCCCTTTAGCCACAAGGACCACATCTAACTCCCTCTTAAATATAGCCAATGAACTGGCCTCAACTACCTTCTGTGGCAGAGAATTCCACAGATTCGCCACTCTCTGTGTGAAAAATGATTTTCTCATCTCGGTCCTAAAAGACTTCCCCCTTATACTTAAACTGTGGCCCCATGTTCTGGACTTCCCCAACATCGGGAACAATCTTCCTGCATCTAGCCTGTCCAACCCCTTAAGAATTTTGCACGTTTCTATAAGATCCCCCCACAATCGAAAAAAAATATGAATGGTGCATATACACAGTACACAACCATACACCTGTCATGCTTTCAGAATCAGAAGGCAGACAAAAAACGCTGGAGAAACTCGGCGGGTGAGGCAGCATCTATGGAGCGAAGGGAATAGGTGACGTTTCGGGGTCGAGACATTGCCATTCAACCCAATTCTTCAGCATAACCCCCCCCCCCCCACGCCTGTACTGATCAAAGAATCTGTCCGAAGAAGGGTCTCGACCCGAAACGTCACCCATTTCCTCGCCTCACCCGCTGAGTTTCTCCAGCATTTTTGTCTACCTTCGATTTTTCCAGCATCTGCAGTTCTTTCTTAAACATTTATTTATTTGCCTCTGTACTTTGACAATTTGAGATTTGGCTGGAAACGTTTCTCCTCATCTCAGTCCTAAATGGCCACAGATTCACAACTCTCTGGGTGGAAAAGTTTTTGCTCATCTCAGAAGTAAGTACGTTTATTGGCCAAGTATTCACATACAAGGAATTTGCCTTGGTGCTGTGCCCGCAAGTAATCACATGACATACATAGAAACATAGAAAATAGGTGCAGGAGGAGGCCATTCGGCCCTTCGAGCCTGCACCGCCATTCAATATGATCATGGCCGATCATCCAACTCAGTATCCTGTACCTGCCTTCTCTCCATACCCCCTGATCCCTTTAGCCACAAGGGCCACATCTAACCCTTAAATATAGCCAATGAACTGGCCTCAACTACCTTCTGTGGCAGAGAATTCCACAGATTCACCACGCTCTGTGTGTGAAAAATGTTTTTCTCAATATCTCGGTCCTAAAAGATTTGCCCTATCCTTAAAGTGACAGTTACAAATCTAGAGAAAAACACGAAGCATTAATAATAATAAAACATTATTGATAATAAATACACAATGTCAACATGTGAACCAAAAAAATACCAGATCAAAGGGAGGCTACAGATTTTTGGGCTGTTGAGTAGTAGAGCACTTACTCGTGGAATAAAACAGATTTTATGCTGGCTGTGGGCAGCTTTGACGTCCGGGAGTCGCCCTTCCAGTGGGAAGTGAATTCAAAGAGTTTGTGGCCTGGGGTGAGAGGGTCAGAGATGATTTTGCCCGCTCGTTCCTGGACCTTGCAGGTGTACACGGTTCAATCAATGGAGGAAGGCCTGCAAGCCAACAACCGTCTCGGTCGATCGGACGATTCGCATGCAGCCTATTTCCGGGCGTCGTGCTTGGTGGCCGAGGACCAAACCATGCCAGAGTGGAGAGAGAGAAGGTGAGGACAGGACTCTCGGGATGGGCAGAAGAGATTTAGTCCACAATTGTTACATATTTTAGTCGCACATCTGATTAAAAATGCTGCCCTAACACAAGATTTAAAATTCCTTGTACAATTTTTACGGAAAAGGAAAAAACCTGGGGTATCGAATGCCTATTCACGTAAGAGGCAGGATTATTCTGAACCTGACTCATACCAAAGTTACACGATTTTTTCTGCAGACATACTGAAATGTATTTTGAGTTGAGAAAAGGTTAACTGACCGACATCCACTATAAACCCACAGACTCCCATGGCGAATCGAGGACTTTTTACACTTTCCCCTGATTACCTGTAAGGACTCCATCCCCTACTCCCAATTCCTCCGTCTACGCCGCATCTGCACCCAGGATGAGGTGTTCCACACCAGGGCATCGGAGATGACCTCATTCATAGAATCATAGAAAATAGGTGCAGGTGTAGGCCATTCGGCCCTTCGAGCCTGCACCGCCATTCAATATGATCATGGCTGATCATCCAACTCAGTATCCTGTACCTGCCTTCTCTCCATACCCTCTGATCCCTTTAGCCACAAAGGCCACATCTAACTCCCTCTTAAATATAGCCAACGAATACTGGCCTCAAACTACCTTCTGTGGCAAAGAGAATCACAGATTCACCACTCTCTGTAGTGAAAAAAATGATCTTCTCATCTCGGTTCTAAAAGACTCCCCTTTTATTCTCTTAAACTGTGACCCTTGTTTCTGGACGGGGCGGGAGGAGGTTCG